>CAOJZF010000589.1:0-17096 GCA_948465475.1 Thalpophila matura
ACCCATAGACCATTTTGAAGGGAGAGAATTTTATATCTTAATTTACTCTAGATTGGACAACCATTAAGTCTGTTGGTAACTTTTAAGGCTAAGAGGACACATTTGTAGTACACAACTTACAGAGTATCTCTAACAGGGCACCGTTTAATCTCTCTACTTGCCTGTTACCTTGAGCATGGTAGGGAGTAGTTGGGAGATGGTCAAGATGTTTTTCTTCATAGTTGAGTTTCATGTCGTTTGACACAAACTCTCTGCCACAATTGGTCATAATCTATTTAGGAGTACCAAATTTACCAATGATCTCCCGTCCAATGAACTGTTTAATGGCCAGAGTGTTGTGGTGTTTGACTGCTTGAGCCACAGGCCACTAGATACAGAAATCAATGGCTGTGATGATAAAATTATGGCCTGAGTTGTTGGCAGGCATAGGCCTTTGATATTGATGTCCCATTGCTCAAAGGGCGCTTTATCCACTCATGGAATTGCGGATTTACTAGGAGCAGGTGTCAATTTAAACTTCTTGCATGTCTTGCTTTGGTTGACTGTGTCTTGAATGTTCTTTGACACATTGGGTCACCACATGCAAGATTAAGAATACCATAAGGTTTTGTGACCAGGTATGTCCCATATCTCAATGATACCGGAGAATTATTTTTATTTGTTGAGAAACCGGTATATACGGGACCCATTTTTTTGTTGTTGTTTGGTATAAAACGTTACTGTTATCTACTTTGAAGTTAGTTTTTAATATAATTAGCTTCTATAGAGTTTTTGTTGAAATGTTGGTTGAGTATACTCCTTTATTGGTATGTGCATAACACATTGGCCATTCTGGGTCAAGGTCCCCGTCTGCCTGAGCATTTTGAATATATATTCTTGATAGGGCATCAGCTTGTACCAACTCTTGTCCCAGGCAATACTGAAGGGTTAGGTTGTAATTACCTAGTTTCTCCATCCATTTCACCTGTTGTCTGGTGAGTTTTTATTGAGTTTTGAAGAACTCCAGAGACTTGTGATCTGTGAGAGCTTGGATCTGTTCCACTCCCTCCAGATAGCATTGCCATTTCTCAATTGCATTCACTATTGCAAGTAATTCTTTGTCACAGATTGAGTATCTTTGTTTGGCCAGTTTTAACATTTAAGATTCATAGGCTACTGGTTTGTATCCGTTCTCTGTCTTGATTCTTAATACTGCTCCAATTGCCTTATCTAAAGCATCTGTTTCTAATTGATACTCTTGGTTTAGATTTGGATATTGGAGTACAGGAGCTGTTGTTGATTTCTCCTTCAATGTCACAAAACTTTGCTCACACTCCAGTGTCTACATAAATGGCACATCTGCTTGCAATAAACAGGAGAGTGGAGCTGTAGGTTTGGAACAGTGGGGGATAAATCTTTGAACGTAAGCTACCAATCCAAGGAATGACCAAAGCTGTTTTTGATATGTGGGTCTTGGCAATTTGTTTATGACTTTGATCTTTTCAGGATTGGCCAAGATACCTTTGTCACTAATTATGTGTCCAAAAAGGTGAGAGAGCTCTTGAAGAACTCACATTTTCTAGGCTTAGCATACAAATTATTATAATGTAATATATTTTATATTCTCTTTATATCAATTACATGTTGTTCTTTGTTCTTACTATAGACAATAATGTTGTCAAGATAGATAATAACTGATCTTTCAAGTTCCTTGTAAAAAATGAAATTCATTATAGTCTTAAAAGTTGAGGGGGTGTTTGTCATTCCAAAGTTTATAACAAGGCTTTTGAAGGACCCATACTTCTGAATACTGATTTTGGGATGTCCTCCTCTTAAATATAAATTTGATTGTATCTGGCTGTCAGTTTGATCTTGGAAAAGATCTTAGCTCTGGCCAGTTGGTCTATTAACTTGTTAATCAATGGAAGTGGGTACCTGTTTTTAATTGTGATGGTGTTGAGTGCTTGGTAGTTGGTTACCAACCAGAGGATTCCATCTTTCTTTTGCATAAAGAAGACTGACGCTCCCCAAGGTACCCAGGATGGTTGGATTAGTCCTTGTTTAACAAATCATTGAGATGAGCCTTGAGGGTTTTGTCCTCCTTTGGGGTAGGTTGGTAAATTGGTGCCGGCTTAGGCATTGTCCCCAGGAGCTCAATTTGATGTTTGATTGGTTAGAGAGGGGGCAAACCGCTAAGGGTGTCCTTGAATACATCTCAGAATTTACGTAGAAAGATTTTCACTCAAGGGCCTATGTGTTCTTGGACAGAAATATTGTAAAATTGAACGCAATGGAACTCACATTGGTCCCAATTGGTCTCACTGTCTTCCTCCACTTCAAATACCTTTATGAAAACGTAATCTTTTAACAGATGATGCATCCCATCTGGGTATACATAAAAGTTCACCCCTTCTCTGCTGACCGTCAAAGTAGACGTTTCCCAATCAATTGTCGGTTTCAACTGTCAAAGCCAGTCCGTTCCTGCAATTATGTCAATATTAAGATTGGGGCAGACCTAAGCAACCAATCTTAGCAGTTAGATTTCCCAAGTTGATAGAAATGGGCTCCACTTTCTTATCAACAGTGACTTGAGACTGATCCGCCAAAATAAATGTTCTAATACAAGAACAAACTTGTGGCAGGTTATGACCTTTCAAGAAATTCAACAACAACAGGGACCTTTTGGCTCTGGTATCTAACAAAAATTTATGGGACAAACGTCTAAAAATAAAAGGGTAAATTAATAAATCATCTTTATTGTTAGAAGTGGTAGCGTTGGTGGCAGAGGTTGCTTCTTTGTTGGGGTCTTGAATTAGACCTGCACAATTAAAACGTTTGGACTTATAATTTCCCTATCTGTCCTAGTTTTTGACCGCCAATGTGTCAACTTGGAAAGTTCCTTTTGCTTGTTGTTAAAGTACTTGCCCTTGAAGTCTTTCTTGGGCCCGGAGAGGTTTTGTGCTGTCAAATTCTTTTGTTTGGCATTTTGGGCCTCATGGTAAGTATCCTTGAGGGTAGGACAGTCTTCATTGTGGATGTATTTCATCATGTGGTACAAAAGATTCTTGAGGAATATATGTCTTACCATTCCTTCATCAGACTTAACATTGTCTCTTGCTAGAGCTCAAATCTGTTCATGTTCCTGGACATACTCATCAACCGTTCCAGTTTGTTTAAGATTATCCCACATACGGGCAATCATGAGTGTGGTGTAACGTTGCCAAACTGGATTGAGATCTTTGTTTTAAAATTGCTCCAGTATTTTGTAAGGGAATCTTTAACCCATCTATTAAACTAGTTGGAGGCAAGTCCTTTGAGGGTGTTAGCACATTCCCAAACCCATAGATCTTCCAATATTTGATTCAATATTAATTGGGATTCCACAGTTTTTAGCCATGAATCTAAATTTTCTAGATCCTTGCCTTTGAAGATGGGTAGTTTAACTCTTGGACCGGCTGATTAATTTCTGGCCATGGTGGCAATCATGTTGGAAAAGCCAAGTCCCTCATACATAGTTATAGGAATCAGTTGGTTGCAAAAAATAACCTGTCTCTCTAGGATGGCTTGTCCTAAGACGTATCCTGGGAATTGTGTATCAAAGTTGAAACAACAAGACATATTAGAAAATAATATAATACTAAAATAGATATATTTATATATATATCATTTATAAAAATAAGAAAAATATGAGATTACTTAAGAAGGTCTTTTTGGAGAGAACCTTCTGCTGCTACCAGTGTTGCGCTGCTGGTTGTGGAAGCGTGAATGAGGGGAAAATGTAGACATGAAAAGTATTATACTTGTCACAAGTAATAGTTGTTGTGATAGAAAGGCTTTTATTTACAAATAATCCAGAAAAGGAAAAAGAGATTATTGTATTGAAATTTGATAAATAAAGGAAGAAGGGAAGGGGAAAGATGGATCCCAAATTGATAGATGGATCCTTTGGTTACAAATTGGCATGGGCAACAGTTGGAATCAAGTTGGAAGGAACAGCAAACAAGGTAGAGATGTGCCTTACAACAATAAAAAACTATAAATTGATTCTAAAATCATCAAGAATTTAATTCTAATCTACCTAAACATTGAAAATTGAGTTTAAGATCACCAAATCTGCAATTTTTTTTGAGATTTTCATCTGAGCTTAGCTCAATAATTAAGTTTTAAAATAGATAAAATATTTTTTTTATTTCATTTTTCTAACCAGATCTAGATAATCTTGAATTTTTTTAGATTCTCTATTTAGAGATTAAATTCTTAAGATAGAGGTGGGCCCTGGCCACAGGTGCAGTTTAGATTAGTATTTATCCAGCTGTTGGTCTGTTGTTAATAGCTGAGATTCCCTTTGCACGTGCCAAGCCTTAACTAGGTAAAGCTGATTGCAATTAAGGGTTTGTACCTTGTGTGGTGGATAGAGATCTCAGGCCTTGTTGGGATTGAGGTCTGGGTTGGTATTGATGATTACAAAGGATCCTGTCTTCTTGGGTTGTGTAAGGACTGGGACCCAAACTTCCAGCCATACAGATTCTCAATATCCTATTAGATTCTCCTGTCAGTTCTCTATCACAGGGTAAATTCTCACCTTAGTTTTCATGGTTCTTGGCGGATTTGCCGTAATTGGTCATCTTTTGAAATTGGAATTTTTTAGAATCTCCTTGGGGATTTGGAGAATTCTTCTTAAAGGTTATTATTTTTCTTCTAAGAATCCTCAAACTTGCCTATTCTCTGAAGTTGTTCCTTTTCCCCTTGCCCCCCTATATATTCAATGACATCTGTTCCAGATTTCTTGGATCAAAATTTTCTATAACAAAATTGTACAACTATATACTTCTGTTGGGAACGTTCCTTATTTCAAAAATCTATTTAAAAATGGTCTATTTCAAAAAATCCATTTTTAATTTAATTTAGAAATTATAAAATGAGCCCCGCTAAAATTAAAAAAAAAATACATTTTTCTAAAAAATTCAGAGGTTTTGTTAATTAAAACTTATTAATCTATTTCAAAATTTTCTACTTAGAAATGGTCAATTTCAAAATGGCTTATTTCAAAAAATAATCCATTTCAAAATAAGGAACATCCCCCTTCTGTTTTGCTATTTGGAAGTTTATTGTAGATTCTCTTTCTCCATTTCTCTTAGGTGATACATAGCTGTACCAAGAAAATCTCCCTATGTTTGACATCTTCAAGCATTTTTCTTGTCCCCTACTCCAGAGATGAACCTGGAACATCTCCTGATCACTTCTTTGCTGGTAATTCTTTCAGGGATTCTTCCCCATATTATCCCCCTCTTCCTGATGAACCAGAAAACTTCTGGGCTCCCAAATTGAGCTATATCTAGAGGAATAGTCTTTATTCCCTGGGGACTGATTACTAAAGTTCTTCCCACTAGATTTCACTAATTTGTCTTGCCCACTTTCTCTTGTCATGATAAAGTTGTAGCTCTTATAACAAACAACTATCAGGCTCAGAACAGGTAGCTGACATGACTGACACATCCCATTGCAAGGGATCCCAGGGACTGACGGGGACAAGGAACTACAAGGACAGTCTTTGCGCTAAAGATTCATTCAGGAATTGAGTTTACAAAATATCCTACATGGATCAGACTCTGCGGAATTCAATATCTGGATACCTCAAACAAGAGATAAAAAGAGTCCTTTCCTCCCCATCAATCCCTCTCCGTTTTTTGAATCAAATCTACTTTAATATTAATAGAACCTACTGTTTGTCCAAACCCCTTTATTTTCCTCTAAATTATATAATCCAACAATCTTAAAAAAAATGCCTCCCAGGACCAATCAGAGTGATCACGCCAGTTGATATATCTTTAAGCTACTGCCTATTGTGGCACAGGATGTGGTTTGGAGGGCCATTCACCCCGGGTCTACCTTGGGGCCAAAGTCTCTCCACAAATACATTGCTATGATGACAACCAAACAGCTCAAAGCATACCAGGTATTTCTCAGCGGTCAGCAGGACCAAATGGCTGCCCTAGAGGGTGACTCCCTTTCTGTGGCAATCAACCAGGTGTCATTGATGGTTGGGAAAGTCTCCAACAGATAGGTTGCAATATTCTTTTTGTTACTAGTTACTCATACCTCATCAACCAGCTGGAGGTGTTCCAAAGAGGTTCTTGGATCTCCTGGTTCTGTTTTTTTCTTGTTCCTGTTGTTATACCAATATGGCTCTATGGCCTGGAGCTTCAGGTCTGGAATGGTTGCAGGGGTAACAAGTTTTAACTTATCTCCCATTAAATAAAGATGGGTTCTTCCCTGAAGACAAGTTATTAAGGGTATAGTCCTGTTCCACGGTTAGTTTGAGCCCTACATAACAATAGAGCCAGTGGAAGATGTTTGGCCCATTCTGTGGGTTTAATAGCAGATATTTTGGAGGTAATTTTGACTAGGGAGCCATTGAGCCTCTCTACTTAACTGTTGGCCATAAGTGGTAGGGAGTGTTAATGGATTGAGTGATATAGTGGGTTCTGAGGTAGTACTTCATTGTGGTGTTAACAAGATCTGGCCCCCTGTAGCAATGAGGAGGCCTGGAATACTAAATTAAGAAGATATTTTTTAACCAATGAATCTTATCACATTGGCTCTGGTATGCTGTTTGATAGCCTGGGCTACTGGCCAACAAGTGGTGTAATCAATTGCGGTGAAGATAAAGGTTTTTGGATCTAACCCACAAGTTGGCATTAAGCCCACAATGTTGAGCTCCCTGGCTTTAAACAGTGTTTAAGCAACCTGGGTATGACAAACTTCTGAGGTGTTGGGCTCTTACAATACTTTTCACAAAACTTACACTGTTTCAATACCTGATGATGTCACTGAGTATATTGTACCACCAGCATTTGTGCCTCATATATTTAGAGGTTGCGTGATTTAGTGTGGCCCGTTTTCTGGTGGTAGTTGAGATTGGTGTCAACCCATTGGTGGTTGGGATTTATGACAGGGTGGTTTTATCTTCTGTAAACTAGTGAAGTACACTTGCTTGCTCACAAAGAGATCAAAGTTTTGGTTGATCTTGTTTATGGTTTGGGGTGAAGTTCCTTGAAGAGATCTCTTGTCAATTTTTTTCAGGATGAATGTAGGAAAGTGACTATTAAGGGTCACAAGTATTAAACAATGTTCTCTTTAATATGATAAGTGCCAGGATTTAAAACTGGCTATGATGATGATATATGGACTGTAAAAGGATCTTTAAGTTTTATAAGTTATGTTTATCAATTTATCAATCTCAATTTTTCTCTCATGCAGGATATATACCATGATGTAGAGGATGATTTACTTTTACAAAACTTATTGAATTGCATGTGCTGAAAATTTTACAGCAAAGATCTATTAGATATCTTAAGCTTATTCAATTCCTTAAGAAGTAAAAAAAGGGCTCAACAGTAAAAGTGTCATAAGAACACCTGAAGGTAACAAGTCTAGACTAATTATACTTGCAATGATTTCTTAAGTATTATCTTAGTATGATTTTTTCAAAGCCACAGATTAAATAATCTGAAAACAACAAGCTCAAAGTAGCATGTGAAGAGAGTATTGAATTAAAATGCATTTTAGCTAGCTAATAGAGCCTATTTTAATGGTTTGTTAATTGGTGCATTTTGGAACAAATCAATCATCAAATACTGTCCAAGAAGCAGGCAAGAGTTCCTTTTATTTATAATGAGTATTATTATACAATTTTAGGGGTAAATAAAGAATTTTCTGTGTGATTGCAAGTTTTAGTGCTATATTTTATATACTTTGTTTAATATAATTTAATATTTATAAGATCACATCTATGGCAATTTTTTTGCAAACTCTATTGAAAGATAAAAAGAACAACAAGACTCTAAGAGCATAAGAGGAGAAGTATAAGCAAGCAAACTAAGAGAGAGATTTCATGGATATATTGATGACCTTCTTCCCAAAGAGAAATCTAATTTGATTATAACTATGAATAAGAATGAGAAAGAATTATCAAAATTTCTTACTAAAGGATAACAATGTATGCAACCCTAAACTTTCAAATCAGCAAATAATTTCCTACATTTTGGAGCCCAACACAGGGGCCAGAATGGCAGGAAGGATTAAGAAATCAAGATGAAAGAATGGAAGCTGTGTATATGCCAAGAGTTTTGGTGTTTTAGGAAAACAAGATTATGGTTACAAATATATCAAGATGTATAAGCTCTTGCCCTCAAGCTTGTCTTAAAATGCAAAAGTAAAAATGTTTGGAGAATTTTGTGGTATTGTAGCTTTGGAATAGTACAGTGGACAGAAGTTTGAGAACCGTGATGAATTAAGATCAAAATTCCAAGTAACCTGGTGTAAGGTATTACAGCCAATTTAAGCATTAGCAGAAGTAATGGACTTATATCAAGAAGAAGGAGAGCCTCTGCAATTGTATGCATCAAATTTTAAAATCTAAAACAATTCTTTGGTGGTCAACAAAGCACTTAAGGAGCATTGCAATTTTTTTCTCAAATACTAGGAGAGCAGTTTGACAACATTCAATTGAAGTGTAAATAATGAAAGAATTGATGTGGGGAAAACTTCTAAAACAAGCAATGTATCACATTAATAACAAACTTTGTGATGAATTATTAATCAAGTTGCAAAAAGAAAAAAAGGAGAAGGCCATTAGCAAGTTGAAAGGTGCCCACTCAGTTGAAGAGGAAGAAGATAAGAAAGCTCCAAAGAAGAAGCAGAAAGTAGAGCTGGATTAACAAAAAAGAAGTAAAATATTTTCCTGATGAGATTAAGAATTTTCTAGAAAACAGAAATTAGAATAACAGAATATTATTGGAAAAAACAAAAAGAACTTGTTATTGACATGATTGCCAAGGTCATATTGCAAGAGATTGTCAAAGTATCACTTGGGAAAATGGATTTGTATTTAATGATGGAAATGGTAATTCCATTTAAAGTTGGTTAAGAAAAGAGAGGCAGGAGAGATAGAGGATAACTCTCCTGCTAAAGAATTGAAAGAATCCTTAGCAAATACATCAAGATCAGATAAAGAAAGGGTATAAAAAGAATATAAAAAAATGAGAGAAAAGGCAAAGTTTAATGATAGAATAATCAATGATGAAGACTTGAGTCTAAAGAAAAGGGATGTGCGCTAATGAAGATATTGTTTTTCTTAAAAATGAAGTAGAGAAAATAATCACAGAAAATAATAATGTCCTAAAGAAATTCTTCTATGATTTTAATAAGTCTTGTTTTGTGAAATTTTTTAAGGGACCAACAAAGTAGCAATGATAGTGCCAGCAACATTAAACAAAGAAGGTATTGTGGTGGTCAAAGTTGGTTGTTTAAGTGTAATTATATCACAAGGGTGCTACAAGAGACTATCATTAAGGAAATATGACTAAGTGGTGATGACTATATCTTTGTTTTAAATAAAAATCAGAAGAAGAAAAAGATTTTTTTCCATATGAAGGTCAAGTTAAAAGAAACCAAACAAGAATTGCCAGAAATTTTTCAAATGAATTCATTATGATGCTTTATTGGTATTGAATTATCTAGCAAAATTTAATGAGATTGTGCATGCCAAGGAGGGAAAATTGCAAATTGGAAATGAAAATGTTCTTATCAAGAATTTCCCTCAACCAGTGAAAAATTATGTAGAAAAAGAAACAAGAGTTTATAGTTAAGGAATGATACAGCTGAAAACAGGAGAATTGAAGATTGTACCCATCATGCATGATAGATTAGCATCTATGAATTATGTATGTTTATAGAAGATAGTCCGTCTCATATCCAAGGACAAGTTTTCATGGAGACAAGTGATAAGGGATTGGTAAAAGAATTGGAAATCAATAATGTCAATACAAGAGATCTATTAATATAAATGAACCAGTGTCTTAGTGATCTTATTACATCTATCAATAATTACAAAGTTATTGAGAATAAAGAAAATTCTCTTTATTTGCTTGCTACTACTGATCTGTTAAGAGTTCTTAGTCATCAAATGAGAAAGAGAAGCTAGATTGGATGAGGTTACTTTTAAGTTAGGCAAACATAACATTGTAGAATGAATTTGGTGTTGAGATCACTATGGAAACATACAAGATCTGATTAGAGATTGAAGATCTTGTCAAATTGTATATCCCAAGAATAACTTGTGCTATGATTGATGCAATAAATAAGAAATTGAGAAGCTAGTAAAGGCTGGATTTATCAGACCATTAATAAGTCTTTTTGCTGCTCCAACAGTGTGCGTTAGGAAACCTATTGGAAGCTCAAGGATGAGTATAGATTTTCTAAGGCTTATTGGAATATCACTTATGATGCTTATCCAATGCATTATATTGACAATCAACTAGACTGGATGAAAAGAGTCAAACTATTTACACATTATGTCTTAGAAAAGGTTATTGTCAGATGAAATCAGACCCAAATAAAAGAAATAACTGCTTTTACAATCCAACTAAAATTTATTTTAATGGCTTTTCTTACCAATAGAAATGAAAACATCTGTTGTGGTCTTTCAAAGGTTAGTGGAAGCAGTACTTGGGGAGTTACAACCTTTATGTACTGCAGTCTAGATTTATGATATTGCAGTGTTTAGTCCAAATCAGATCAACAAAAAAAGAGGTTGAATGAGCTTAATGGAAGTTAAGCAAGGAAAAACTGATAGTGAATATAAAAAATGCCAATCTGTTCAATGTTCTGTAAAACTTTTAGAGAATATTGCTAGTGAAGAAGGTATTTTACCTGATAAAAAGAAGGCCAAATCAATTGAAAATTTAAAAATCCTAAAAGTATTAAGTAATGTTGCATCCACAATTCTGTTCCCTCATTTGTGTTACAACCTATCAAAGTGACAAGATATAATCACAAATATCTTCCTTCTCAATTGGGATTAACTCCCATTTCCCCTCTCCTAACATATTCCTTACCAAAAATCCAATCAAAGAGTTTCCTTTTGTCTTCTTATTTTCTGAATATACTTTAAAGACACCAACTTAACAGCACATTTCCCCTAGTAATCTTGAGACCAAATCAAGATTACAACAGTGGTAGTAGCAGAAGGTTTCCCATTCTTCCATACAACCATCTTTTCTAAAATACCCCCCACCACCACCCAAAATCACCCTACCAGTTTCCATTGCAGAGTGGCTGGGTTATCAAGAGGATGGAGAGCTCAAATCAAATGGACAGAGATCCCCAAAGGACATGTTGTATTAACAATATGGTCATCCCTTCTAACAAATTCAATAAGCTGTCCACCAGTGGTTTCCTCCAAGACACCAACACCATCAGACAACCTCAAGCTTCCCAAACAGAGGACATACTCCCCCCTCTGGTCCTCCAACGTCTTAAAACCATCAAGATGGCTACCTTTTTGGGTCTGATGAGGACAATGCCCTAAATTGGATCAAGAATCGCAAAAACTAGTTCAATCAAATTAGACTCCCCCAACAATAATGAATTGGAGAATTCTCCATCTTTATGGAACACTATGCTGGCCAATGGACCCAATGTTGGCACAAAGAGCATCCATTTAACCCTGCCTACAAGGACTACTACTCCGCCTTCCTCAACTGTTTCAAAAGGCCTGATAACAATTTCCGTGTAGCCAACCTTCTCAAGAAGTTGGTAATGAAAACCTCCAGTTTGTGAATATAACCAAGCTTATGAGAATATCCAGGAGATGGCTCCCCCAAACGTGAATTTTAACAAGCCTACCATTCAGGTCAACTACTTCAATGGCCTAAAGCCACACATTGTCTGCCACATGTCCATGTCCCCCAATGACACCCTCAAATCTCTTTACTGTGAGGCCAAACAAGCCAAGCTTAAATCATTAAAGGTCTCCAATGCCTACAGTCCTAAAAAACAGGAGAAAGAGAAGATAACAGGAACTTATTCCAACTCAAACCCTGGCAACTGGGGTGGGACCAACTGCCCAAGAATTGGAGATAACTCACAAGGCAGAGACCATTCCACCCACGGAGAAAGAGAAAAAGGAGGCTCCCAGGGTGGAAGTACTTCCCACTTCCGTCAGTCCACCACCAAAACGGCTCCTGTCAAAGATCTTACTCAAGAAGAGGCTGAACAGTACATAAGAAACAAGGCTTGGGTACATCACCTTGCCATTTCCCCCAACAATCCCATTCTTTACACTTCCTCTTCAAAAAAAAAAAATCCAAATCTTCTTTCCTACTCTTTCAAATTTTGTTATGATTCCATTATTGCTCTGTTGGATACAGGAGCAGACAGAAATTTGGTAGCTTGTTAATTTGTACTTGAACATCAGTTAGCAATTGAATTATCTTCCATTAAGAAGGTAATACTAGATGATGGTAACCATCTCCCCACCCAAGGATAAACGTTAGCTTTCCAAATATCTCTGGATACTCTCAAATCCAATGTAAAGGGGCCTGTCATACCAATGAAGTAATATGACGTTATTTTGGGGTTATATTAGAGGATAGTCAATAAACTGTATATTGTTTGGGATTTGTTGGTGTTATCAAAAGAAACAGCGTGTCCCACAGAATTTACCTTCATCACCACAACTAACTACTACAAGATCACATATTTGTTCAAATCATCAACACAAATGAAAGTAAGAACAACATTAACAGAGATAAAGTACAGTTTTGTCTATTCCACTACAAAACGGACATTACAGTTCCCATCACCAACTCCAAGGTCCAACAACTCCTTGATTGGTACAAGGGAGTGTTTTGTGAACAGTTGAAAGGATTATCTCCCAAAGTAATATTGAACACAAAATTGTCCTCAAAGAAACCATCCCAAAACCAAAACCAGTTTATAAACTAACTCCACTCAAAGAGACCGCCCTTTTTAAATACCTCAACAACGCCCTTGAGCAAGGAGCCATTTGTCCATCTGGCTCACCATACAGAGCATCATTTTTTCTTTGTTGCCAATAAGGATGTATCACTCTGGTGTCATGAACCTCAAGGATCATCCTAGTGGTTCTTATAGACTTTTACCCGTTTTGGACTCCATCACCATTACTAAGGTGAACAATATCAGCACCAACTCCCATAAGTACTTCATTAAGGCTTTCATATGGCCTTTGAGGTCACACAAAATTTCAAAATCTCAAGATCTCGAAATTTCTCACAGATAAAACTTTGGGAAATTCCTTAAGGAAGGTTGTTGGTCTCTTTTGAATTAGTTCTTTAGTTTTTATGAAAACAATACAATAAAGAACAATTTATATTACTTATATCCTTTATTTTTGTCCAATTTTCTTGTAACTAATTCAAGTTTTAATTAGTATAAACACCCAGCAACCATAGCTGAACCACTTGCAGTGGTACTGGCCCTCAACATTATGATCCCATTGTACTCACTGCTAGTCTTTGGGGCTAGTGTGTCTCAATCTTCCCTAGTGGTTAAGGTGGTAAGTAAGGATGTTTTATTTGCCTTAACTACTTTGGCCTGGCTATCCCAGCCTATGAGTAAGATCCAGGGCCTAGTAATGCAACTTTGGGGTCATGACACTAGAGGCCAAACTCTCTTGTTTTCCTCTACTTTCCAAAATAAAGTAGCATGGTAACAGGAAAGACAACTTGTCTACCTGGTCTGCAACTCTTTTCTAGTTATATTGTTGTGCTTAGGGCTCACTCAGTCCTGTTTACGTTCACCAACCAAACCCTCCAGCAACAGTAATAACATCAACATTCACAACAACTTGACCTCTCTCCCTATTTCAACTTCTCCCAACAAGAGTAAGATTGAAGAGATCATCAACAATTGTTTGGTAGATTTCTCCTTGGAAGAAATTTATGGCCAACAACTAGATCACCAAGAGAAATCCAGAAGAATGTTGAAGGTTTTACCCCCAGACCATAGACAGACTGCCTTGGAACTCCTTCTTCAGAACTCAGCCCTTGAAACCGATTTCTCTTTGTTTCTGAAGGAGTTCAAACAAAACAAATTGGTCCCTCCTATGACCCAGGCCCAAGCCATTAAATCTTTGGGGAACCTAACCCAGGAAGACTTAACAGTAACTCAGTACCATGAGAAATTCAACCTCCTGTCACAGAGAGCTGGCCTAGATCCTGAGAAATGTTCCAAATTATTTTTTGAAGGGTTGAAACCAGAAATACTTTCCGTCCTCACTATGAGGGGTATGAAACCTGACTTCTCTGGAGTCTATGAATACATGAAGGACATAGAAAGCTCCACCTCAGCCCAAAAAGAGTCTGTGGGTAAACTTTCTACTTACAATTTGAGACCCAGAGATAAAAATAATCGTTCTTCCTATCTTTTTCTTTATTCTTCCTTTCCTAGTCTAAGTTTAAATAAGTTTCCATCTTTAATTGATACTGGAGCAACGTCAAACTATAAGAGTTTAGGCCCTGCCCAGAGTTTATCTGTAAAAATCCTTCAGTGTCCTTACATCACTCTGGCTAATGGGATGAATGTTAGTTCCTTCCTTACAAAGGAAAAAGTTTTATTTAAGGTAGTAACGTTCAGCTTTTACTCTATGTTTAGGATTGTTAAGGGGCTAACTTATAGAGTAATTTTGGGTATGGATTGGTGGAGGATGTGTAAACCTACAGTGAACCTGGTTAAGGGTCAAGTTGTAGTAAGGAAGGAAGGTAAAGTTCATTTCCTCCCCTTAGTAACCCACAACCCTGTGTCAGATAATAACGCTTCTATCAACACCCTTTCCAACAACCCTCACCTCCACAAAGAAGTTGAACCACTCAACTCACTATTGATATGTTTAAGCCTTTATTCAACAAGAATGTTACTTCCAACATTCCAGGGAATCTACACTTAACAATAAAATTCAAAACCAATACTGAAAAATACATGGGTAGTCCAATTTACTCTTTGGATAAGAAGAAATTGAGGAGTCTACAAATGTATATTGAAGAAAATTTGGCAGCAGGCATAATTGTCCCATCTAAATTTGCAACTGTCAGTCCAGTAATATTGGTCCCCAAATCTTCAGGTGAACTGAGGCTTTGTATAAATTAAAGAAAACTCAACACAGTCACAGAAACGGATTGCTACCCTCTCCCTCTACTAGAAGATATCATTTCTTCCATATCAGTTTCTGTAGTTTACTCTAAGCTTGGCTTGAAAGATGCTTTCCATCAAATTCTGGTAACTACATCCTCTTGCCAATACACAGCCTTAAAGTGCAAATTTGGATTCTTTGAATAAACATTCATGGATTTTGGTTTAAAGAACGCTCCCTCAGTCTTTCAAAGGATGATTTATAATACCTTGAGATCTCTGGTGGGCACCTGTTGCATTGCTTACCTTGACAACATTCTGGTCTTCTTGCCTTCTGTAGAACAACACCACAAGGACTTATATAATGTGTTCAATGACCTAAATAACCGTTCCTTTAGATTAAAAATGTCCAAGTGTGAATTTTTAAAGAACAGGTATCCTTCTTAGGTAAAATTATATTCTGAAATGGTCAAGCAGCTTGCCCTGACAAAGTTGCAGCGGTAGTCAACTGGAAGGTGCCTTCTAATAGGACTGAATTGCGCTCTTTCTTAGGAACTGTCAATTTCTCACATAGATGTTCTAAGGATTTATCTGAAATTGCTTTTCCCTTGTCCCAGCTCACCTCTGTTAAGATACCTTTCTCTTGGGGGTAGAGCACCAAACTTCTTTTGACAAGATAAAGGAAGCAATGACTTGCACCCCGGTTTTAGCCCTCCAAGACCTCTTTAAACCATTTGTTTTAGAGACTGATGCCTCCAACTTTGCGGTAGGTGCTGTCCTGTTACAAGCAGGGGCTGATGGAGTAGAAAATCCAGTGGCTTTCTTCTCCAGAAAGATATTGCCAGCTGAAACTAACTACCCAGTAAATAATAAGGAGATGTTAGAAATTGTCAGCGCACTTAAGGAATGGCAACACCACCTACAAAATGCACAACATCTGGTAATAATTAGGTCAGATCACAAGTCTTTAGAGTATTTCAAATCCCCCCAACGTTTAGATCAGAGACAGTCTAGATGGCACTATTAACTAGCGCTTTACAAGTTTGTTATTGAGTACAAGAGGGGACAAATAAATGTCACAGAAGATTTAATGAGTAGGGACCCAGCAAAACTTTATGATCCTAAGGAACAGGACGTTTTCAACAATCTAACTCTACTCCCAGATTCCTTGTTCAAAAAAGAATTGCCACTCCCACCGCTGTTCAACAAAATCATCAAAACATAGGGCTTAAAAAATTATCTCTTGGTAAGATATGGAAGTAGCTTCTGCCACTTCAGCAAATAAGGTAGTGGACTTCACTGTCACAAACCAGGACTTATACTATAAGGGTTTACTATGGGTTCTGGAAGGTATGTTAAGGACAAAAGTGATAGAACAGTGCCATGATCATATACTTGCTGGACACCCCAGCATATATTGGGTACTATTTTGCTTATTAAACAAAACTTCATCTGGATGGCCTTAAGAAGTCAGTAAAAGAACATGTTAGGAACTTCTTATCATACTTGAGGAACAAACCTTCTACCTCTAAGCCTACTGAACTCCTACTTCCCCTGAAAGTTCCAGAAGCCCACTGGACTTCCATAAGTGTAAACTTTATAACATACCTCCCCCTGCAAACAAGTTTGATGCAATCATGGTAGTAGTCAATAGGCTCACCAAATGGGCAGAATTATTCCCTTGTCTAAAGACAATCACTGCAAAAGAAGCCAGCAACATCTTTTTAAAAGAGATGTTCTCCAGTCTTGGTTTACCTTAAGAAATTGTATCAGATAGAGGCACTCAGTTTGTGTCACAATTCTTCTCAAGTCTCACCAAATCGCTGGGTATCAAACGATGCCTCTCCTCAGCCTTCCACGCCCCAGTCTGACGGTCAAACTGAAAGGCTCAATCAGATTTTAAAACACTACTTGTGTTGTTACACCACTGAGGAGCAAGATGACTGGCAGAACTAATTACTGTTTGCCATGAATACCTGCAACAGGAAGATCCAGAACTCAACTAAATTCTCCCCTTTCTACGCTAACTATGGTTATAACCCTATGGTTTCCAACCCCCTCTTTCTACCTACCATCCAGTTACTTCAGACATACTCAGTACTCTGATGAAGACTCAAGCAACATTGATGGACAACCTTAACAAGGCCAGCCAGACCCACAAAAGA
>CAOJZF010000590.1:0-38087 GCA_948465475.1 Thalpophila matura
TTTATTCAAAAAGGAAATGGGTGGGAAGTTGATGTCTCATCACTGAGACTATAGTACTGACCATATGCCATTTAAGAGAGTTTGAGATAAGTAACTCTTATCTGCTTGAAACATTGCAGGGATTCCGTTTGGACATAAGCTCAAGGTGACTGGCCATCACTGAGAGCAATATGTTTAGAAGGCTTAAGGTCAGATTAGACAGCCTTGTAACAAATTGGATGGGAAAGTAGACTGATCATCTATGCCCCAAAGATTAACTTTAGAGAATTTAATCTCTATATGCAGACCTAGCAGGAGTTTAAATCTAAGGGGCATATGAGATGCCTGAGACATATGAGATGTCTGAAGCATATGAGATGCTTATGAGAAAAGAAGAAAACATAGAAGAGCATGGAAGCGGAATTTCAACGCTTCAGCAAACAAGATCAACTACAGTGACAGGCTGAGATGACTTAAGAAGAATCAGAGCAGCAAGACAGAAGAACACTCATGCCTAAAATGAGCAATGAAGATGAGTTATGCAAAGCAAAAAGAAATTATGAAGATACTATATGAATTTCCAGAAAAAGTTCAATAAGAGTAAAGTAAGATATTACTATTACTAACCATATATAGAAAGATAGAAAGAATTCTAAGGGAAAGTGACGTCACTTAATCTTGTTACCAAGTTGGTATAGGAAGAAGCAGTTTTAGAACAGGTTTTGATGGGAGGATCTGAGAATTGATCCAATCAAGAATGATATATAGACGTCTATAGAAAAAGGTTGCAGCAAATAAAGACAAACGGGAAGTTCCATAGTAAGAAATGATCTTTTACACTCACTCTTTCTTTAGGTAATTTTATTAACCAAGCTTCATAAGAAGACCAATGAGAAAAGAGCCTTGAAAGAAGAACAATGTCTAAAAAGTAAATTGAGAGGTCAAAAGTTTTGACCTTGGCCAAAGACTTAAAGAGGAAGTACCCAATGATGACGTGGATACCACAGCAATCCTGAAGACCAGAGGAACTCAACTGAAGATATGCCCAAAGATGGTAATCAAAAGAGTACCAAAAGAAGCTATATTTTGCACAACCAATGAAACGACCAAGAACCATCTAATGAGGGTATAATGACTGAAAAGAGATACAACCAAGCCTATAGAACCAGGTACAAGACAGGACTCAGCAAAATGAAGTATAGGAGCTATCCTGACCCCAAAAAGTTTAAACTAAAAAAATTAACAAAATACTTATAATAAAGCGGTCATTTTGGTATTTAGTTTTATAGGACACTTAATAGGTAGTTAGTTGATAGTCTGGAAGGTAGGCTAAGACTTGATAAGACATGCAAGCACAGTAGAATCTTTAATACAGCCAGGTAAAGTTAGAGGAAGATGAATAGTCTTTAACAAAAGCATTATTGGTAGATCAAAGATGTAGCTCTTTAGATTAGAAGTATTGTAGCATATAAAGCATAGGTAAGAAGAGTCTCAGGGTAAACAAGATGAACAATGTGCATGACCCACTCCCCACATCATCTCTATTATTGGAAGAAGAATTGTTGGTGGCGGAGGCGGTGTCATTCTTGTCTAGAGCTTGGGCTGGGCCTATGCAATTAAAACAAGCAGATTTCTGGCTGTTTTTTCTGTTGTGATATTTGGCTGGTACTAGTTCCTTCTGAAAACCTCTTTTCCGTTTGTTATTGAATTTCTTACTCTTGAATTCTTTCTTGGTTCCCAAGAGGTTGCAAGAGGTGAGATTTTTTTGCTCTGCACTTCTTGCCTCACAGTAGGTATCCTCAAGAGTAGAGCAATTCTCACTACAGATGTATTTGCTTACATAATAAGAGAGGTTTTTCAGGAAGACGTGTCAAATTGTTCTTTTGTTGGAATTTACAACATCCCTTGCTAGGGTTCAAATCCGTTTGTGTTCCCATATGTACTCATTCACTGCACTTGTATGATCAAGATTATCTCACATGCTATAATCACAAGTCCAGTGTAGCAATACTAGAACAAATAGAAATTTTTCCTTAAAATCATCCCAGTCTTGGGTTGATGATTCTTTAACCCAAATGTTGAACCACTCAGAAGCCAGTCCCTCAAGCATGTTGGCACATTCCCAAACCTAGAGATTTTTGGATACTTGATTCAAAAACAGATGAGATTTGACAGTCTTCAACCACATATTCAAGTTATCTAAATCCTTTCTTTAAAAAAAGTAGGCAGTTTGACTCTTGACCTATTTGCTACTGCCTCATTGTTTTGGGTGGCTGTGTTGGCTAAGTCTAACCCTTGGTAAACACTCAAGGTTATCAACCAATTACTGAAGATGACTTGACCTTTTGGTATGGCCTGCCTCATGGTATATTCTGGAAATTGGGTGCCAAAGTTGAACTGACAAGATATGTTTCCATAAATCTCTCTTTGTAAATTAATACAAAGGTTGTTTAATATTTGTTGAAAATGTGTTTGTTAATTGAGAAGGTCTTTTGGAGAGAACTTTCCGCTGCTACCAGTGTTGCGCTGCCAATCTCAAGAGCATGAAGAAAGGGAAACTTGGAGTTGTATACTATGTTGAACCAGCACAAGGGCTGTTTGTGATGTTGAATAAGGCTTTTATTGCAAGAGTTCTTATAAAGGAAAAAGAGATTATTGTACTTAAGATTTATAGATAAGGGAAAAGGGAAGGGGTGTGGATATATCCAGAATTAATAGCTGGATTCATAATCTAAGAATTGAGGATGGGCAACGGCTTGACCTCAAGTTGGAAGGGACGGCAAACAAGGTAGAGATGTGTCTTACAACAGTAATACTAAGACAGTTTCGTTATTATATAGCATTAGCCAGGATCTATACAATAAGAAGACTCCAAAATCACTACTTAGTTATTAATGTATGACAGAGGTTCTGTGCTTACCTCACAAGGCTGGTTGAGATCCAGATACTTTGGCATAATATTTTCTAAAGGCGCAAATAACAAACTTTTAACCTAGCCAAATCACACCCCATAAAATTTCCAAACCAAGAACTAAAGCTTGATCCTGGCCTAGATCTAAAACTAAATATAAATCAAACCTTATATTAATAATTTCCTTTGTTTAACCTTTTATTAAATCTTCAATTTTTAATTCAAATGAGTTTTTTCATCAAACCTAAAAAAATTATTCAATTGTATAATGAATATTGATAACTATGAGCTAAAATAGAGTAAATTAGATTTTAATACTACTATTTGTTCATTGATATTCCTCATCCTCTCTTTTTAAATCTTTAACTTATGCTAATTAAGTTTTTCTTATACTACTTAGCTCTGTCAGGTTCTTCATATTATTTAAGATGTACAAGATTTTACTATTTGACTTCAATTATAAAATATATGGTTGTATAATAATCAAGTATTGCTTTTTATCTAGTTTTAGTGTTGTTATTCAAAATGGGTAGAAGGTAAACCATGAAACCCTCTAAAAATTCCATCTGGCCATTTTGCCATTTGCTGCTTGTAACTATTCTATCTGCTGATTTTCTTACATCTACTAATGCTCTAGCACGTTTTTTAGATATTTTATGTGTATCTTTTATTTTGGTAAGGGTGGCTGATTCATCTAATTCTTCATTATTATCAAGATCACCAAGTAATTGTTCTAGTTCACCTCTATGAGTTTTTAAATTAACACCAACTGCTTCATCAAGAACATTATCAACAAGTTCTTGTACTCTATCTCGAGGAAAATTTTTTCTATTATTTTACCAAAGAAAATCTAAAAAAGATCATCTTAAATGGTCTTGTGCTTTTAAATTGCTGTAGACATAGGTAACATCTTCCAGAATCTTTATCCACTTCTTACCAATTTATAAAATCTTAGAGCAGCACTAAGTTTATCTTAGGAGTTCAATTAAGCCTTTCAACCTGACCCTAGATCCAGTGACAACAAGATTGACCTCTTACATGTTTGACATTAAATTTCTTATAAAAGACTAGCCACTATGGTAATGACAAACTCCTTTCCATTGTCATCACAATTATGATTTAGGTCTAAAGTTCCTAAGAATAGTTAGAATGATTCATAAACATACTTAGCAGACTTTAATAAAAAAGTAATTATAAAAAAGCTATTTTTGAAAGCAAATAAATACTTACTAAGATTAGCTATAACCTTATTTTAGTCCTTTATACTAATAAAGATCTCTAAAGTCAGCCAGGTATCTCTCACAAGGTCTCTCTGCTATGATGGGGCAGATCACAGGACAGGTTTCCATATTGTTATAATAATAAATACCTCAAATTTAAGGATTTTATTATTAATATGTTTATTAGTCATAACAAAGTGATTATCTTAGTTCAACATGCATGGGATCAAAAAAAGCATAATATTAATCATCATAAGTTTTTTAAATATTGAACTGTTAGGTTTTATCCTCTTGTTCAGTAAAAAATGCAAAGAATTTAGTCTTCTTTAAACTTCATCCTCATGTATTTGGAACTACCAGGAAGTTTGATGCTCTTTTAAATAAGCATATTTTTCTATTTGATCAGTGAGTCTATCAAAAAGTTGTTTTCATATCAAATTTGATAAGATTCCTCATGTTCCTTTTTGTTTATATTATATGTTCTAGGCATATTGCATATAAATTTGATTTTGTTAAGTATATTTATTTTTACTCTGTAAATTGCGTCCAGATTCTAATAAAGTTTTAGGATCTTGTTCATCTTGCTTAAGAAATGCTTAGGATGATTTGATTGGCAAGAATTTTATTGGCACCTTCTTCCATTTTTTGTTTAGTATCTTGCTTTAAAGCTGCAAGTTTTATCTTAGTATATTAAGACTATCTTTTTTTGCAATTCTATAGTAATTCATTATATCAGATATGTTAAAACTGATACTAAGTCAATGTAAGGTCTCATCCAGATTGGAAGAGAATTATAGATCAAGACTTTCAACCCGGTAGGATTGAATTGGAAGAGATATAGGAAAGTAGGAAGGGATCGTAAGAAGATCTGAATTACTCCTGCTAACAGCCTATGTGATCCTAGGAAAGGTGAAAGATGCTGTAGAAAGGTAAGAGTAGTTACATATAAAACGGTATATGTAAAGGCATTAGGGTGGACTATAGGAAGATCAATATCTGGGTTTTGATCATATTCTTTAAGAAAGTATCCAGAAGTAAAGTTATCTCTCAACTGGTAGAGATAAACAGAAAGTTGACTTGCAAGATTAGCCATCATAAGTGATAGCTTCCTTGCACTTAGTTAGAAAGGTAAAGTAGATTAAGAATTTGAATTGTGATTGAAAAGATTTATTGAAGATACTAATGTAAGAGGATAATCCTATACAAACATTAATGGCTTGTTAAAATAAAAGTAAAAAGCAATGCCTTATATAGCATGAAACTTGTGAAAAATAGAGGAGAAAATAAGTTAAAGGAGGCCCCATAGAATGTTTGGGGAGTTAGGAGCTTGGCAGTACTTGGTAGTGTTTAGTGAAAGCGGTTATAATCTCAAAAACATAGTATTCCTCGTGAGGAAGGCTGAAAACAGGCAAAGAAGAGGTGGATTTGGTTTGAGGTGGGTTGAAGAATAGTTGAGACTCAGGGGTGTTTCACATGGGACAAAGGCTAAAAAGGTTTGTATATCTTGTTAATAACGAGATTTCTACTATGATAATATTAGAAGAGTTAAAAAGGCACGGAGAAATAGAGTGTTTTCTATTAATAAACTTAGTCAAGTTAAATTAATAAAAACGTGGCGAAAAAACGTGTTGAAGTTCACTAACTCTTTTAAGTTAGTTATAGGTTTCATATTTGACTAGTTAAAAAATTGGATTTTTGTCGGGTTTTCGATATTATAAAGATACAATTTTAAGACAGATTTGGAAAGCTGGAGAGCACGGGATAAAAGTTGATTAATGCACCAAAATGATAGGCAATATGACGAAAATGATTAAAATTGCACTTAAAGTTGGGAGATCCTAATTATGATAAATCATAGATAAATTATCATATTAAGTATAGAACAACAGTATATTATGCCTGAGGCATGACATTGCCCCCCATGGTGTTGTTCTCAAGAAGCTGGTTCTTGTAGGTAGTCAGGATTTGCTGAGAGTGGACTAAATTTGACTCAGGTTCCCATGTGCTTCTCTCAATAGGGAATCACTTCCAAAGTATCTGGTATTGAGTCTTTCCTCTTACAACTCTATGTTTAAGGATTTCCTCTACCTCATACTCAGGTTCTCCATCAATAAGATTTGGGTCAGGGTGAAGATAAGATTGATGACCAGGCGGACTTCTCTTTTGCTTGGATAGTTTAGATACATGAAATACATTATGTATATTGTATTCTTCAGGAAGCTTTATATGGTAAGCTACTTCTCCAATAGATTTTAAAACAGGGAAAGGTCCAATGTATAAAGGACCAAGCTTACTAGAGGGCCACTTGAGAGGAAGATTTTTAGTACTTAAATAAACAAGATCTCCTATGTCAATGTTAGCTACATCTCTTCTATGTCTATCTGCAAATCTTTTGTAACTTGATATTGCTTCAAGAAGATGAACCT
The DNA here is from genome assembly GCA_948465475.1 of Thalpophila matura. Classification (NCBI taxonomy): domain Eukaryota; kingdom Metazoa; phylum Arthropoda; class Insecta; order Lepidoptera; family Noctuidae; genus Thalpophila; species Thalpophila matura. The sequence continues at coordinate 6,537 of CAOJZF010000590.1, forward strand.
TCAACTCTTTGTGAATATTTTGGAGATCCTTGATGAAAATTTCAGAAGATGGAGATCGATTTTGGACCTCCTTCATGGGAATAAAGGATGGAGTATAGCCCAGATTAGCCTTGAAAGGAGTTATGCCAGTTGATGAATGTGAAGTGCTGTTATATGAAAATTGGGCAATAGGGATGTTAGATGCCCAGTTGTCTTGTTGAGCATTAGAGAAACATCTTAGGTACTGTTCAAGAGATTGGTTGACCCTTTCAGTTTGTCCATCAGTTTGAGGGTGGTATGCTGTACTGTGATGTAGTTTAATTCCAATAGAAGCCATGAACTCTTTCCAAAAAATAGACATAAACTGAGTTCCTCTATCTGATACTATATTACAAGGCACTCCATAGTAAACAAAAACATGTTCTACAAAAAGTTTAGCAGTTTGAATAGCATCAATATTAGAATTGCAAGGAATAAATATAGAGTACTTTGAGAACCGGTCCACAATTACTAAGATAGCATCATAAGTCTCAGATAGTGGCAGAAACATGATGTAGTCCATAGAAACAGAGTGCCAAGGTCCTGGTGGTGCTTCTAAAGGCTTCAAGAGTCCAGCTGGTTTCTGAGTACTTCTTTTACTTCTTGCACATATCATACAGCTTTCAACATATTGGCGTACTGTTTTAGCCATGAGGGGCCACCAGAAGTAGTCTCTCAATCTAGATAGGGTCTTTTTGTAGCCCATGTGACCAGCAGGAGGTGAGTCATGAAAGGTGATGATTACTTCCATCTGGAGCTTGGTAGTAGGGACTACAATGCAGCTGTAGAAATGTAACAAATTGTTGTGGACAGTGTAGCCAGGTTTAGATGGTTGTTTGCTAATTATCTCCTTGAATATCTTAGAGAAGTCAGGATCCTCTAATTGTGCCGTCTTAATGGATTCTAAGATGCAGGATTCAGGAGTAGACAGAACTAGAGAGTTGACAAATTGGTCTTCAGACAAGACATTAGTGGTATTAAGGTTATTGTAGTCAAAATCTTCAGTAGAAAGACTAGGGTGACGGCTTAGAGCATGAGGTACAATATTAGCAATTCCTTTCTTATAGCTTATGGTAAAGGAGAAATTAGCAAGTTCAATTACCCAGCGTGCATACCTCTGAGAGATCTTTCTACTTTCTGTAAAGTATATAAGATTCTTGTGGTCTGTATAAATCTTGATAGAATATTCAGTACCCTCAAGATATCTGCGCCAGTGTTTAAGAGCTTTGAGGATTGAGAGAAGCTCTTTATCATGAACAGGGTAGTTTCTTTCTGAAGGAAGGTGCTTCTGGCTGAAAAATGCAACAGGGTGTAGTAACTCATCCCCCCCAAGCTGAAGAAGCACAGCACCAACAGCAAAGTCGCTTGCATCAGTCTCAAGAAAAAATTCCTTGGAAGGGTCAGGCATAAGTAGAACTGGAGTGGATATAAACATTTCCTTAATAGTGTGAAAAGCATTCTCGGCATCTTGACTCCAAGAAAAAGGCACCTTATCTGAAGTGAGAGAGGTAAGTGGTAGTACTATCTCAGAAAAGTCAGGTACAAATTTGCGGCAGTAGTTGGAAAGGCCTAAGAAACCCCTTAATTGAGTTCTTGATTTAGGTACAGGCCAGCTTTGTATAGCTTCCACTTTGCTAGGAGATATTGCAAATCCTCCTTTTGTGACAACATAGCCTAGAAAATCCACTTCAACCTGAAAGAAGGTACACTTGCTGGCCTTACAATAAAGATTGTATTGTCTTAAACGGGCAAGAACTTTTCCAATATGAATAAGGTGATCTTCACAATTAGTAGAGTATACTAAGATATCATCTAAGTACACTACAGCAAAGACATTAAGATATGGGAGAAGGACTTCATTCATAAGAGCTTGGAATGTTGAAGGAGCATTGCAAAGACCAAATGGCATCACCTTGTATTCATATAAGCCAAATGGTGTTCTAAAAGCGGTTAACCATTCATGGCCTTCTTTGACTCTTATCTGATTAAAGCAGCTCTAAGATCAATCTTTGAAAAGATTTTGCTACCTGATAGACAATCAGTAAGTGCCTCAGCAGAAGGAATTGGATATCTATTCTTGATAGTGATTTGATTGAGAGCTCTATAGTCTATACAAGGCCTTTTAGTTCCATCAGATTTAGCCACAAAGAATATAGGAGAAGAGCATGGACTTTCAGATGTAACAATGTATCCTTTTTCCAACTCTTCATTGATGTATTGTTTAAGCAGGGTATTGTCAGCATCAGATAGAGTTATTAGTCTTCCCCAAGGAGGTGTAGATCCAGGCTTTATATTGATTTGGATATCAAAAGATCTATGGGGAGGTAGTCCTTTACACATCTCCTCACTAAAACGGTCACTATATTCAGAAAGGCAGGCAGGAAGTCCATTGGAGTCCTTGGTAGAGTATTCATCAGATAATACAGTACACTCGGTTATGATAGAATTCAATGTCCAAGAATCAGATGATTTAAGATCAGGAGAGTATAAAGGAACCACCTTGGTGCTATCTTCCCAACGAAATGAGACAAGATTCTTCTCATGTAGAATATTAGCATGACAAGCCTTCCACCAAGAGTATCCTAGAATAATAGGGAAGCTTAGGTTTCCAGTAGAGATCAGGTCCAGAGAAAAAGGATGAGAGGAAACTTCTAACACAACTTTTCCTTTGATAGAAAAAGAATCAATTGAAGTTTTGTTAGCAGTAATAGCTTTGACTAGTGAACCAAGAGGAAGATCAAGCTCATTAGAAATCTTTGAATCAATAAAGTTAGACTCAGCACCAGTATCTAATAGAGCCCAGGTTTCAAGGCTTTTCAGTGGTCCATGGATGTTGATTCTGACCACTGGATACTTGAAATTCCCTTTAAGAGACAAGAAGTTAACGCTGGATGAAGAGGGAATGTTAATGACAGTCTTCTGCTTCTTATTAGGGTGATCACAATTGGCAATGAGATGTTTATCACTTCCACAGTAAGAACCTAAAGAATTGTTTTTCCTGCGCAAGTATTCATCCATAGTGACTTTGAATGATCCATCAGGAGCAACCTCAGTACCAGATGGCTTGCTAGTAGGTATAGCTGATTTAGTATTGGTAGAAGTTGTAGTATTTGAAGGTTGGTGATGGTGGTTTTTTGAAGTACCCTTAGAGGCAGATTTCTGCTGTATAAGCTCATTAACATCAGGTTTCTTCCTTTTATGTTCCCATTTGGATACTTCTTTAATTAAAGGTTCAAGTTCCTCAGGAAGATCATGATGAGCTAGAAAGTCACTGAGAGAAGGATCAAGGCCAAGGAGGTAAAATCTGCAAGCTTCTGCTTGAGATGCCTGTAACTTTGTCTGAAGAGTTCTAAATCTTTTGTTGTAGCTGCTTAGAGTTTCGCTGCCTTGAATTACCCCCATAAAACGTGTAGGGAGTGGCTTAGGTTCATCAGCTTTGCCAGAAAAAGAAAGAAGCTCAGAAATAAACATGTTATAGTTTAAAAGAAGAGATGGGTCTCTTACAGTAGATGAGCTAAACCAATCTCGATATTTCCCTTCAAGTTTTTGAGCTAGATATACAATTTTCTTAGAATCTGTATTATACTCATCTGGAAAGGCAGTAAATTGAGCTTGGACATAGGCAAGAATGTTGAACATTTTGTCACTACCATGAGAATATCCTAAGGTAGTAAGATTGTTCAGAATTACAGTTTGAGTGTTTCCATGAGAACTATCTCCTCTCTTCAGGTGAATAAGTTTTGAATATAGCAGACCAGCCAGAAAGAAAGAGATGGAGAGGACCAAAGTAAGAAGGATAGTGGTAGCAAAAATAAAGACAAATGTGGATGGATAGGATTGTGGAATGTCCGGTCTTAAACCGTTTGAAGCCATTAAAATGTAAGGTCTCATCCAGATTGGAAGAGAATTATAGATCAAGACTTTCAACCCGTTAGGATTGAATTGGAAGAGATATAGGAAAGTAGGAAGGGATTGTAAGAAGATCTGAATTACTCCTGCTAACAGCCTATGTGATCCTAGGAAAGGTGAAAGATGCTGTAGAAAGGTAAGAGTAGTTACATATAAAACGGTATATGTAAAGGCATTAGGGTGGACTATAGGAAGATCAATATCTGGGTACTGATCATATTCTTTAAGAAAGTATCCAGAAGTAAAGTTATCTCTCAACTGGTAGAGATAAACAGAAAGTTGACTTGCAAGATTAGCCATCATAAGTGATAGCTTCCTTGCACTTAGTTAGAAAGGTAAAGTAGATTAAGAATTTGAATTGTGATTGAAAAGATTTATTGAAGATACTAATGTAAGAGGATAATCCTATACAAACATTAATGGCTTGTTAAAATAAAAGTAAAAAGCAATGCCTTATATAGCATGAAACTTGTGAAAAATAGAGGAGAAAATAAGTTAAAGGAGGCCCCATAGAATGTTTGGGGAGTTAGGAGCTTGGCAGTACTTGGTAGTGTTTAGTGAAAGCGGTTATAATCTCAAAAACATAGTATTCCTCGTGAGGAAGGCTGAAAACAGGCAAAGAAGAGGTGGATTTGGTTTGAGGTGGGTTGAAGAATAGTTGAGACTCAGGGGTGTTTCACATGGGACAAAGACTAAAAAGGTTTGTATATCTTGTTAATAACGAGATTTCTACTATGATAATATTAGAAGAGTTAAAAAGGCACGGAGAAATAGAGTGTTTTCTATTAATAAACTTAGTCAAGTTAAATTAATAAAAACGTGGCGAAAAAACGTGTTGAAGTTCACTAACTCTTTTAAGTTAGTTATAGGTTTCATATTTGACTAGTTGAAAAATTGGATTTTTGTCGGGTTTTCGATATTATAAAGATACAATTTTAAGACAGATTTGGAAAGCTGGAGAGCACGGGATAAAAGTTGATTAATGCACCAAAATGATAGGCAATATGACGAAAATGATTAAAATTGCACTTAAAGTTGGGAGATCCTAATTATGATAAATCATAGATAAATTATCATATTAAGTATAGAACAATAGTATATTATGCCTGAGGCATGACAGTCAACAAAACTAGTGATCAGATATTTTAGAGGTACTGGAAGGGCTAATATAATTTTTCTTGAATGTTGGCTAAGAAAAAAATTGTGTTAATTGCAAAAGTGAGATAAATTTAGATTGAGTCCATTAAGTCTTTTAAACTTGTTTAGATCCACTGCCTAATTCAACAACTGCCTGTTATGATAGCAAATAGAATATTATGCGTTTAGTTTGCCTCACATCTCTATGGCAATCATTAGAGACAGAAAATTATTACAATTTAGACAATAGTTGATTGTAATGGTATGAGAGGTTTTTAATAAGTGAAAGAGAATGTAGAAAGCTCCATAAACACATCAAGATTTTCAGAATAGCTTTCTTTAATTTTACTTGTGCCACTGTTTAAAGAAAATTTGTCGTATCTTTTATAAAACAATTTTTTTTTCACTTTTGACTACTCTTCATAGATGTCTTAGACTGGATGTTTTACAGCTTGTGAAATATGCACAAGTTCCACATTTACTACCTACTTCTTTTATGATTAGTCTGTCTAAATATTATCTATAGTGCAATAATGGCTTAATAGAGTTGCAATTGATTAAGCCACTATTCCATATATCACTGATAAAAATCAAACTTAATTGTTAATCCATAAATAATTAACCTTTTTATAATGGCCAATAGTTGACAAGAACCCATTTGAGGACATTTTTAACAAAAAAATCTTAAAAATACACTAATTGGTTTAAGCAAATTAATTCTGAGTACTATATACACTTTATTAGTGATATTAAGAATGTCTCAAAAAGACAATCAAACTTAATTATAACAAAAAATAGATCTATATGAAGTGCTGGACTTGAAAAGAATGCAAACAATAACTTATCTTTGACAAAAACTTTTTTTAACAGAATAAAAATTAAGTGAAAATATCCTTCAACTAAATTTCAAACAATTACCTTTGCAAAACGCACTTGGAAACAAACCTTGAAGAGTTTATTTTTTGACAAGACCCAATTTATATTCTAATACTTGACAAGAACTCTCTACTATTAGTAGGATGACTATACCTTGATTCTAGGCTAAATCTTTTTAAACAATTCTAATCCAGACAAACCTAAGAGATGGTATACTAAGTAACTATGATGATTTATTTCTTTAAGTATCCTCAACAAGATATAACTAAACATATAATACTTAAGACTGGTGAAATCTAGTATAATGATAAGATTATTTAATATCTACCATGTCATAGTAATACTAGGACTAGGGAACTTGGATTTCAACTTAGTACCTCATTAATATTTTAAAAGCCTAGATTTTCTTCCCCTTTATCTATACAAAACTCTATTCTTTTCCAAGATAAAAACACAAATTTCTCTCTCTCCTAATACTATTGCTGCTTTTAAACCTTTCTTTTTATACTAGAGTTAAGTTTTGGCCTAAGACTAAACATATTAGGTAAGAAACTCACTAGCTATAAATAGCCAAACAAGAACCTACCATAGAAGAAGAACCTAAGTACTAGTCCTAACTAGTGACCACCTCCAGACCTTAAATGCAAACAAGCATCTCTGTAGAAGTTTTACAAATAACAGAATAGTTTAATTCTTTTTAAAAAATATTTATTTTACCCAAAAGTTGCTTTTTGCCATTAAAATCAATTTGCCAAATTTTTGCAAAAGAAAATACAATTTGAAGACCACTGATATAGTGCCTTACCCCAAGGTTTGGAACTGTTGTAGTCAGCTCCCCTGAAGTATTGTTACCTTAAATAGTATGAGATGATAATAGACACTTCCTTTCTAAAGGTTATGGGGTAAAACCCTACAATTTGAGCCATAATCTATCAATATGCTTCAAATTGCTACCACTACTATATTTTTAAATAAGGCCACCTTCACCAAAGCTTATTTATTTTGATGTTATATATGCAGACCACATATCTCCTACTCACTATCAAACAAAGAATAAATGCTTCAGATTGTCCCCATGTCAAATATCCAAGTAAAGGGGTTCCCTTTACAATCCCTTGAACATATCATATTTCTTCTGGTCATCAGATGGTAGCCAATATAGGCCCCTGATGAGGATAACTTGTTCTCTGGCGGGTTAGGTTTTTTTCCCCCTCCAGCTGACTTGGACTAAAACTCATGTTGCCCCTAGACTTACCATTTAAAGACAAAATAGGATAAGTGTCTTGTAAATTAACCTTTACTTAAAGTCTATGACAATTATGCCTAGGAAAGTAATTGCCTCTGTGTACTTTGTCCCCTTGAAAGGGTTGTCCTCTATTTCCAAGGTTGGCAACCTGCAAAAAAATTTGGTATTGAAGACTAAGCCAACCCTCAATCTGACCAGTCTTGTCAAACAATAATCTTCCACCTTTCAGAAGACCAGCAAAGTTAAACAATTCTAGTATATGTTAAATGCAATTATATCTTCACAAATAGTGACTACAATATAGGAAGCAATTAAGACTTCAAACAATTAATAGATACTGGTGACCCTGACGCTATATGTTTACAACCCATTAGAAAATTGTTGACCTTGGAAGAAGTAGTTGAAGCTGGGATCTCCAAACTTTTAATCAAAGGACTCATCATACCGTCTAAGTTTTCATAGGCAAGCCCTTTCTGGTAGCCAAGAAGTAAGATGGCTTTAAAAAGTTGACATAGACTATTGTAGGTTCAACACCACCACTAAAAAGGATAGCTTCCTTTCCCCCAGGTTAATGATGCAATAGATTGGCTTGAAAGTACTAGGTAATTATCTGTGATAGATCTAGTCTCCAGCTACTGACAAGTAGATATTTTCACAGAAAAACAAGAAAAGTGCGCTATAATCACCTCATCAGGTTTATATTAACCATCACATATGTCCCAAGGGTTGTGTTATACCCCTGCCACTTTTTGATGGTCAGTGAATAAAATCCTAGAAGATCTAAAACTCTCCTGTTTAGGTTAATCTAATCAGTACTAATGTTCTTATGTATGTTTAAAAATAACCTTAAAAATATTAAGGAAGTGTTTTGTCGTTTGGCTAGTGATAATTTAAAATTTAAACCTAGATTTTGTTGCTTCTTAGAATCTTGGATTGACTACCTAGGCTTTGTCATTGATAAAGAAGACCTCCATATACAAACTGACAAGATATAGGCTATTGAGCAACGAAAACCTCTTACTGATGAAATGACATTTAGGTACTTCATTAGTTTGATTGATATTATTGCAGGTTTACTAAAGATTTTGTTAAGACAACTACCTCAATATTTAGATTAATTAAGAAAAGATGTGAATTTTTGATAGACCAACTTGTGAGAACACTTCTGACACACTTTGCCACTATCTACATAATTATCCATTGATGAGATACCTAAAATTCTTGAAGGAGCTTATTAAATAATTATATGCCTTCTCACAGCAATAAATGCAGTCTTGTCCCAACTCGATTACAAAGGATATGATCACTCCATGCCTACCGTTCTCAAGCACTAGACATTCACAAGAAGAATTATAATATAACTGAAAAGAAATTTTTAGCAGTCATTTAAGCCTGTTTTAAGTTCAGAGTCTACCTTTATGGTACCCATTTCATAGCTATAATAATACAATCCTCTCTTTAATGGTTATAAGATCTTAAGGAACCAGAAGGCTGCCTTGCCCAATGGTCTCTAAAACTTTAGGCTAACAAATTTGATATTGTTCCTAATACCAGGGCTTCACATCAGAACACTGACATTCTGTTCAAAGTACTAATGGTATGAACTATGATCAAGGCTAACAGGCTATTAAAATTACTGTTGACAGGGAAGTTTGATAATAAACCACTGGTCACTCACAAACTCTTAAAAAAAATATAGAGTATACTGTTATAAGAATGATACCTTGTTCAAGTTAACCAAGAATGGGTCTTATTTACTCACAGCCTTCTCATATAGAATATATTGCAATGATTGCATACCTAGCATCAGGTCACAGCGGTTTTAAAAAGACTTATGCTCAGATCCAAAATTTCTACTACTGGGAGCCAATGTCTGCTGGCATTCTCAAGGCTGTCTGTTGCTGTAATTTATGCCAAAAAAATTAATGCTTTTCAAAATCTTTAGCCACCAACTGATTGAAATTAGGCTTGCATCTCACATGGTATCAATCAATGTGGTTGGGCTGTTGGATAACTTTGTCACAAAGTGATACTCCTGTAACTTCATGGCCCCAGACTAAAGCTAGGGAAGAGAGATAGGTGCTCCCACACCCTAGTAAGGCTTGGAGGGGGAAGCAAATTACTTTTAACCAGAAGATGGAGGTTATAGACCTGAGGATAGGAGATAAGAGGGTGTCAAACCCATATGAGGTGACCACTGAGAGATGAGTTTCCCACTAGATAGGGGGTTGGGAAGGGCAGGGCACTAACAAGGGGTAGGTGGGATGACAATAGGCTCAAGACAAGGGGGAGGTCCCAAAGATTAGGGCTTAGGTGAGGAGAGTCCCCAAGCAGAACTAGCGCATAGCCACTCTAAGAAGAGCAGGGTCCACCAGAGGCATGGTGGTGCCATGATGGATTGTTATACAAAAAGCCACAAAAAAAAGATAGAATTTGGATAAAAACTTTTAGTGTAATAGTAAGAGAGAATCTCCACAAGGGAGAAAGGGTAGTGAAAGGGAATTTATATACCTTACTAGCTCACCCTATTCTCAATACCTACCAGAACTAAAACTGGAATTTATTGGCTACTAGAAGATATGTGATAGAAGAGTAGGGACTTCTGGTTTTAATTGGCCAATGGACCTTTCTAGGGGTCTTAATGAGCCTGAAACCATCCTCTTTGCTAGTAGATTCTTGGGACTGGGGTTGGGGGTCCCTGAGGTCCAGGGAGAGCTTACTATACCTGGGACAAAAGGGGTGAGGCAGCCCCTTGGGGCTGCAGGCAAGCGCAGCTTAATTTTTTTCCCCTTGATTATAGAGGATCTCAAGGGGTTTGGAGGGAAAAAAGGCATTTTTTTTAATGCCTAGGCAAGGTTCTTCCACCTTGGGCAAAGTTGGCACTGGACTGCTTTTGAGTTGACCAGATTTTGTAGTTTTTGGAGGCCCATATCTTTGGTTAAGACAGGGGTAGTTAAAGTTATAGAGTTGTTATTTATGTCTTTATGACAACCTGCACTGGAGGCTTCAAGTATTTTATTGTGGCCATAGAAAACTTAAAAAACAGGTCAAAGCCAAGCCTATTACCAGCTTTACTGCAAATACCGCTGCACACTTTATTTATGACCACATCATATGTAGACATAGCTGCCCCCAGTTCATCAGGAACAATAACAGCACTAACTTCAAGGCCAATGTGATACCTCTTCTCAATTTTATCATGGTATTTAGGAGTATATTCACTGCTTCCTATCATCCTTGAAGTAATGGAACTGTATAATGGGTTATTGGGACCCTCATTAATAATATCAGGAAACTTGCTCTTAATAACTGGCTAAACTAACACCTTCTTGTGTCAAGTGTAGTGTTTGCTTATAATCTTTCATCACATTCTAGCACTTAATTTAGATCCTTTGAACTACTTTATAGCCTTAATCTTAACCTCTCCCCAATCTGTACCAGCTAGTAAATAACTAAAAAGAAGATTTATGCTCTCAATACCTTACCTTGTTGGTGAAACTACTGATACATCTCTAGGCTTAAGCTTTCCTCTCATCTTACAATATGAAGCTCATCAACTATTATTAAAGCCTTAATTGATAACCTCTTCAATAATATAAGGTTATCAATAAGATTTTTATCATTCTGCTTTTTATCATACTCAGGAGCACAACTAGATACTCATAAAAAAGGAACATATATTGTTCTAGAACAGATTGATAGGGACATCTTTTGTATTTAGGGATACAGTAACAGCAATATAATTGACCTTGTCTGCTCTATTTTCTGAAACCATACTTATAATGACTCACTTTTTTATAATTGCTTTATATAGATTTCCATGACTATCTTTTTTTTTGAGGAAATTAGCTAGTTTTTTATGTTCCCTTGCTGGTGATCTCCTCCCTTCTACCTGTATTTTCCTTAAACTGCTCCTTCTTGTTGCCCTTCTCCTTCTTTATCTCATCCTTGCCTCTACCCTTGTCTTTTCCCTCACCCTTGTCCTTGTCTTCTCCCTCAGCTTTGCCCTCAACTTGACCCTTAATTTTGGCCTATTTCTTTTGCCCCTTCTTGATGTGGTGCTTTATGTAACTCAATTTGTTGTCAATATTGTTCCTCTCTCTTCCTGTAGCCACTCCTGGGTCTTGGCTGGGGGTAGTCTTGCCTAACATTGCAGCTTTGTCCACCTTTATGTTGGCAAAAGTAAACTTAGTATAAAGTCTATAAATAATTTTAGCTGCAATAAAATTTTTTCTAGAGGTTCAACATCCAGCTATAGCATTTTATAAAGTCAAAAAATGATAGTTCAACAAGGGTACTATTATATTATTGAGAAACAATGAAGGATATAGACTCTGGCATTTGTCATAAATGTATAATTAAGAGCAATGCAATCCATCATGAAATCCTTATGGAACCAATAAGGGTGAGGCAAAGGAATCCTTACACTAAACAGGTTATTACAGACCCACTCCATATAATTGATTTTTTTTATACTGCACAAGGGCTGTTTTGAGAGCAATAAAGAATTTAGCAACCTAATGCAGCCATTTGAGGAAATAATTAATTTTGTTCAGGGATGCTAACAACTCGAGCAGAGCAATAACATGAGTCTTCATCTAAGCATCTGGTTTGGCTTGAAATCAGCATCAAGCAATTTATGATACAAAGGCCACACATAGAGCTCACAAAACAAAGCTTAGGCACATTCACTATAAACCAGAGAACTTTCTCCCCAGCCTCTTGGACGTGTTCTGCCAACTGGTCAAGGATATTGTTCATACCCTCTGTTTCCGCCTCCCACAAGTCAAGCATTGTCTCTATGTTTTCTAGGAACAATGACCCAAGTTACCTGAGACATACTGTGAGATTAGATCTATGTGGGTACATAAAGAACAGAGAACATGAACTAGCCTCTCCCTATGGGCCAGGTCAATTAAGGCTGTATGAATAGGCAAGGGAACAACTAAGGAAAGCGCTCAATCATCCAGGACAGGATTACTTACATTATTAGAAATGTTCAGAACCAAGCACCCCATTGAGGGGCTGCTCCTCTTCACAAAACTTGGACTTAGTCACCAACAATTCAATGGGTTCATTACTCTCCAAGTAGCTTTCTTATCTACCACTAATAACTTATTAGAGAGGATGGATAGTGAAAATCTTCAGTAGGAGATCCTAAGAGATTTCCTGCATATGATATAGTATTGCTTTACCTCCTTATATTGAGAAACATACCAGGAAGCATTACCAGTAGAAAAATGACCTTGGTACTGGTTGTACTATTTCTTTAATTATGGTTGTGGTTAACTGACCAAGTATTGTTGACCCTCTAAGTTCAACTTCTAAGAGAAAGTTTGAAAACAAGATGACACGTGGTTACTAAAGTATTTAAAAAATCTCTTGTCAAGTGGTAGGGAGTGTTGTAAACTCCTTATATTATCTCTTATCAAATGGGCTTATAGTGATACCCTCCCTTGCAAATCATTAGCCACCACTAATAACATCTTTATTGGTAATAATTTATGTTGATACCAATGACGCTATAGAGTTAACTTGCAGTGATATATTGCTATTAGTAAGATCAAAAATCATATCAATGGCCATCAAGTTAATTACTTGACCTTATTAAAGAACTTCAAATTATTGGTACAAATTAAAATTTATACCATTGGTGCCATAAGACTATCTACTTAGCCTCACTAAAACCAGTCCAATTTTAATGTAACTAATTTATATCAACATTAATGGCAACAATATGTTAACTATAAATTGAGCCCTTTGTAAAAATCATAAATCAATACAATAGCACTATTATGTTAGCTCTTCAATTAAAACTATTATTACAATCTAAACTGTTACCAATGGTGCTAGATGCTAACACCCCACTTAAATATTGGTACAATATAAACCAATATTAACAGCTCTATTATCCCAATTTTTTTCACCAGTCTACAATATGCTAAAGTACACTCATTTTCAGTTAACTAATTAAGATAAGTATACATAATGATTTTCCATTTAGAATTGTGGCTAACACATTAACCAAACCAGAGTTAGGTTGTTAATAATTCATTAACTAACACTACTCTTTTTGTGCATATTTTTCTTTTCCTAAAGGAGTGCCACTAAAATGTACAAACACTGGCTCTGGGACTTATGCAACCACAAACTTTAAAAAAAAGACCTAAACAATTGAGCATTACCTCCAGCCCTCTTCCCCTACCCTTTTTCTAACACATAGACGTATAATATCACTCACTTTTTTGCTACATAAAACATATTTTATCTTCTTATAAACTTTATAATATCATTTCTTCCAATTGTTAAAATTTAGTTAGTATGTTTGGTTGCTTATCTTTCTAAATATATATAAGCACTTGATTACTTTGTATCTGTAACAAATTTTGTTAGAAATTTTAAATATAACTTTAGTTGTAAACCCCACTGCTTCACCTACAAAATCAACTTCCATCCAAAAGTAAAATCAATAAAATAGTCCTCATACTAACATTGACAGTATCATTTGATAATTAATGTTCAATTTAGTACAGCTGTAATAGTATTATACTTGATTTTACTAACAAATTCTGATTTTGATAAAACACTCATAATCCTTAGTAAATTATTTTTGAGATAAATTAATAGTCCTCACTAAAAGCAAAAATATGAACTAAATTTGAAACTTTAAATTTATTTATCTGTAGATACATTCTGTTTTTAATTGTATCACCTTTTATTATTATTATCAATTTTGCCAAGTAATTAGTGGCAAAGTTACAATGTGTCAAATCTATTGTATAGCTACAGCTTTAGGATATAAATTTTGCACTAATCTTACAAAAAACCCATATTTAACTGTAATTAATGATTCTATATTAAACAAGATAAGGATATAGAATTATAGTGATGTTGAAATGAAGTGATCCTCTTAGAAAAAACATGATGTTGCCAAAAAATATATGTAATCTCCCAAATTTTGGCAAGAAGACCTAAATTGGATACCATTGAACTAGGCAGATATATGATTTTAGGAATCCAAAATAATCTACACCAAAACATCAACTATAAAATCACTATAATTCCAGGTTATACAAATATGAAGAAAACAATTAGAAGTGTGATTATGTAGATTTTTAGATGCAATAACTACTAATATAAATTATAAGTGTTTCTTAATCTGAAGTTTGTTTTCTAGTCAATTTTTAATTAAGTTTTTTTATATTTTTATAAAGATAAGAAAAAAATTAGCTGAAAGTCTATAAATTTTGGTTTTTTCTTGGTGTAATTATAATTAATTTTAATTCTACATGATCTTACATGTAAACTGTATATAAAATACTCTTTACTTACTGCCTGATTATCTAAATATTTGAATTAAATTAATAGTTGTATTCTAATTCTGATACAAGAAAAATGTTTAAATGAGGAAGAGTGAGATTTAGAAATTTTTTGTCCAGACCTCTGAAAATTTTTACTCTAATTAAAATCATACTTTTTTTATGTCTAAGATTATAGAAGAGGATTTATTCCAATTATAATATTTAAAAGCTTATTCAAAATTAAAATATTGCAATCTATTAACAAAAAAATCTTTGATACTTAATCTTTTTATATATAAATTTATTTGTATAGTTACTTTTAGTTATAGCCTAAATATTCTACTTTTCTACTTCTGAAAATAATTTAGAATGATCTCTACACCATATATAAAAATACATTTTTAAATTTGGCTACAAAGTAGATATTGAAAAATTGATTAAAAACCTATATTGATCTTGAATTGATCTGATCTAGATTAGGTGAATTTGCTTGTAATAGGACCTATAACCTTGATACTGGGATTTCTCGCATTTTTTGATGATTATCAGAAGTTACCAAATATAATTCCTCTACTTTTTGATCTTCTGGCCAATTCTCATGATGACATGACCTAAATAAGACCACTATTGATGCTTTTTATTGGAATAATTATTTTGGGTCATTGGTTTTTTTAAAAAAATCAATAATTTTGAATACAGTTTTTGGAATAAACTTGAGTTATGCAGTAAACATTCATTAATCCCAAATTCCCCACCAACAATTCTATGCATCAAAGAGAATCATCTATAGTAAAATCTAAATATTATCATAATATTTGCTATGAATCTAATACCATAGAATTTAATTTTTTTTAAAGAAATCAAAGTTTTTTCAAGTTGCTATGTAGAAATTTATTCTACTATTTAATTGAATTAATCTTAATATCATTTTGGTCTGATCGATATGTTTTCATCATCAGATGCGATAACCTCGACAATGGAACTTAAACTTCCTAAAAAATAGTGTGGGTTGTAACACGAGTGTACTGTATTATTCAGATATTAAGTTAATATGGGACAGTGCCAACGCGTGACCAGAATCTCAGATCCTGTCCACTTATGAAATCATATAAATATAGACTAATGAACTTTAAAATTACTATCCGATTGAAATAAGTATAAGTGATGGAAAACTTAGATATTAGATTGATGATACTGGCTAAATCCATTTTTTTACATGTAATTTTTTAGCTTCAGATAAGTTGTTTGTATTGTAATCTCCAATATCAAACCACAATTCACGAATGATATAATTACTCCCTCAATGTATGCAGGATCTCGATACTTATGTTTCATTTTTTTATCCACTGGCACTGTCCCATATTATTAATTGAAAAATAAGTGTAGTTATTGTATCATAATTTTTTTCTATTATGCCTTAGGGTTTTTTTCGATAGTATGATGATAGTATTTTGTCAATATTAAAAAATGATGCTTTTTGCTGTGTTGAACGGTAAACTAAAAACAGGCAGTAAAGAATGTCGACTGTAATTTTAGTCATCATGAAAGAAAGTTCAATCGATTTTTTTTTTTAAAAAAAAACATAATTTAAAATTAGAACATGATATTTCTTGATGTGGGACTTATATTTGGTAACTTCCGGTAACGCTTATGGCTTGGAAATGAGGCTCTGGTCGAGATTTACTCCGTGTAATAATATCCTATAGATATTATTCGTTAAATATAGCACGTCGTCTTAGACTTAAATTTAATCATTCCAACGAATTGCTAATCAAATATTTCAAACGTTTTTGCATGCCAGTCCTGATCTACGAAAGTTTTTGTTCATATATTAGATAAATTAAACACTTTGTGTATATGGGGCATCCTAAGCCGGAGAAATCATTTCCTTAGTAACTTTACCCATACACTGATTTTTGATTTTGATTTATCATTGTAATGGGCTTTAAGAGAAGTGCAATCGGTGTAATTTAAGAATTTTCAAAGTATTTTGGTTCGTTGAATTTTCTAACCTAGCGCCAAAATCGTTGCCGATGACAAAGATTTCTCTAATATATTTGATGCTCACGAATAATTACTCCGGTTGAGGATGCACCATATGTATTTTTTCATTACAGTATCTTTAGTTTATATTGATGAATTGTTTTTCACATAAAAAAACTTACTAGTAGATTAGGAGCTAGACTCATTGAATGATCGTTTACAGTTTTTTAATAGAAAAGTGATTTAATAACGAAAAGTCACATATGATTTATACTGTACAAGAATAATCATCCGTACCACGCTGAGAATTGTCGTCATCTTATCAACTAAAGTTCAGGTCACTCTTAAATCCATCTTCCATTATCACCTCTGATTTTACTTTAAAAATAGGTTTATCATGATTTTAAAACAGATAAAATTTAAAATTGAGGTTAGACGGGAAGAGTTCCACTCGAACTGGTGGATGAGACGGGGTCTTTTAATCCGAGTTTACTCTACTCACCCTAAACTCACTACTATTATCCACTAAAATAAGTAATCATTATATCCAGCATCTTCAATTCCCCACTTAGGCTCTTATTGTCGAGGTTATTGATTTGTAACTGAAAATACCTAAACTATTAAAAGATAATAATTATTAAATACAGTCGGTTTTTAAAACACTGGACTTAATATTCCAAAAAGCCATACATAAACTAGTTTACTCAAAATAAAGTTTGTATAATAAAATCATAGGTTCTTTAGTATAATAATGATGATATTTGGTTTTAATCTATTAAGAATATACTCTTTAATGTATTAGATAATTAAGATAGATGTGGGCCATAATGATAACCTATTGTATTATCCTCTTCCCGATATATTATTTTATAATAATAAAAGATAGATAGAATTTTAATCAGAACGAAAATCAAGGTTGGACAGAGGGAGTGCCACTAGAACTTTTGGATGAAGAGAGGCGGAGGTCTCTGACCGGAATTTAATCCCCTGTACCCTCCATTACACAACATACTTCCCTCAATATCCGCCTCATTCCTGGGTGTATTACTTTAATCCGGTTTTTATATTAATTATTTTATTAATGATCAACTATATTAATTATTGCAAGATAGAGCTTTAAGGTAGTAGAATTAGCTTTGATTTTCTTTGACATTATTCTTTCGAACTTGGTCTTCCAAATAATATTACAAGAATTAAGAAGAGAGAACTATAAGTCACCCAGTTCTTATCTATAAGAGAATGAAACATGACAACCTAAAAGGTTGACTCAATTGCAAGATGCAAACACAACTGTGATAAATGAAAGAGTGGTCAATTTAGATTTTCAACCATTCAGAAGCAAATTTACATAGATGATACTTTTTAATGCATACTTAATAGTGTAATGTTGGTTTTTAAGGCCTTATATAGGTCAAAAAAGTGACATGGGTCCCAATTATTTATTTTAAAATCATTAGAGTAGTTTTAGTAGTGATTTATTGATATCCTGATTATGATATCAGTCCAAGTTGACTAAAGGACTTTTAGATAATGTTTGTATTAATTGTAATATTTTTATAATAAATAATAAAGATTGATAATGAAAAAAATTATTAGCTATAAGATGCAATTACTCAATATTCATGTAATATTGGTGTATGTTAGGGAACAAGTACATTTCTCTTGTACAAGCTATAGGATTGGTTTATGAGGTCACAATGTGATAAATAGATGACTAAGATAAAACAGCATTAAGTTAGTGGACTAATGTTGATGCAATTAAATAAGCTTAATGAAGCTATTAAAAAAGAGAAAGGCTATTAAAAATAAAGAGTCCTTTTTCAATTCTATTAGGATATATTAATCTTATGAACTGAGAAAAATTGTTTCTCAATAAATAAATTTTATCTTTATTATAAAGTATACAATTTTTGTTTATATTTATGGATTTAGATCCAAAAGTTTTTCTATAAATCAGAGCTTTCACAATAATTTATCAGGCTATCTTAGGATACACTACTTTTAAGTTACAAACCTAATTTAAAGTGCTGCTTGTACTTAATTTCTTTTAGTGTGAAGTGCCCTAGTGATTTTAAGACATGTCAAATAGGAGTTTCAATTCTGTTTTTCCTACTCCTTAATTAGACAAGGTGAAGGATATTAAGATCCCAGCTACTTTAT
This sequence comes from Thalpophila matura, assembly GCA_948465475.1. Taxonomy (NCBI): domain Eukaryota; kingdom Metazoa; phylum Arthropoda; class Insecta; order Lepidoptera; family Noctuidae; genus Thalpophila; species Thalpophila matura. Next base: position 25,167 of record CAOJZF010000590.1, read on the forward strand.
CCAAACTAGCTGTATCAAACGACACTGATAATACTAAGCCTTGCCTCAATTGTATCTAGTCTATCATCCTAAAACAAAAAGAATCTTGCTACTTCCACTAAAGAATTTTTTTTTGAATTGATAAAATTATTAAAAAAATGAGATTAAAGTAGTACAGATACAATATTGGAAATAAGATCTTTATTCTTAACAATAATATTAATATTTTTGCACTCATTATTTTAGAAAGAAAAAATTCTATCTCAGGTGGATGCAGATAATTAGTTTAATTCAGTTAGATATCCATTTGCCTAAAGATCAATTTAATAAATTAACTAAATAATGATACCTCTCATTCCTATTTAAAGTTCCTGAAAATAACTTATAGTTTTTGTAGATAAGATCCAGAACAAATCAATAGTTTAAGATATGATGCTGCCTAAATTATTGTTAAGATTTTGTTGCTTATCCACTCTAAGACAACTCTAAAATATAACTCTTTAAGATTGTTATCTTTATCTAATATAAACCCACAACTAAAGCAGAAAAATATGAGACATAAAAGACGTATCATGTTTCTTTAGTTTTTAAGGCCCCTAAAGTATAGGGCAAGCTAAAGGTATCAGATAATAAATTGAAGTTAAACTTTTTCTAAATATATTTTATCTTGTTAAACTGGCTAATCCAATTAGTTTTTCTTAAGTTCTTGCATATGAAAATTATGTCTTATATTAGACTTAGAAATAAAAACATTTTATTATTCATTTACCTCTAGATAAAACTAGATAATGTATTCTTTTATTTCTCTACAATGATTATTAAACCTAGTCCTATTCTTGAGCTAGAAATATCAAAAAGAAAGCTAACTAAGATATGTGACTTTAAAACTTGGCTGCTACCTCTTAATGTTATCCTAAATTATAATTTGATAATAAATTTTAGTCTTTATTTTTTTTCTCTTTATTTGAAACACAACAAAAGATTTCAAAGGAGAATAAATTCTATAGATTATAATATAATTATAAACCAAGCTACAAATACAGTCCTTTAAGTCAAAATTTTGATCTCCAATGTGTGGCTAATTAATTCTACTAGCTTGCTAGACTTCCTCTTAGTTAGACTAAAGAAAAAATATCAGCTATATGTAATCATATTGTAAAATGATATTACAACAGTTTAATGGCCAGCTAAGTTTACAACTATTCAGACTTAGACTAATTATCAACTATCTATTATCTGATGCTAAAATGGCTGCATAATTCTATTTAAACAGATAGGCTCCTAATAATGCTTTCTTGAAAATCTTTATGTTAATGTCAAATGCCATGTAGGTTGTATCTAGTCAATTAAAAACAGGTTATTATTTTTTAGATAGTTTTCAAGAGGAAAATAACAGATAAATATGGGATCAATGTTGCCCTCAAGCTGTATGGCTTTTGATTATCAGATTAGAATGTAGATGATATGTTTGTTACTATGTTTTCTGCTATTTGGCTAAGAAAATGCTAAAGTTTTTAATATAGATGGTTTTTGAAGATAGGTTGAAAATTATTATTACTATCTTGCCCTTGATCCATTTATCCTTCTGGACAAGTGCCTACACTTGGACCATAAATTATCTACCTCTCTCTATTGTTATGATAACTTAAATTAGTAGATTATAATATAGTTCCTTTGAAATCAACAACATGTAACTGTTCAAACTAGTTGTAGATAGTTAATAACTTAACTTACACAATAGTATAATTAGATTTACATGATAAAGTAAGACATTAAGTGTGAGTTAAATATGTTCATAAATAATTTGTTAGTTCTTATTACTTATTACTGTTCAAAGCCTAATCAATAAAAGTTTAAACTAAAAAAACTGTGATTATATAAGTTGCCATATTGAAATTCAATAACTTAAGCTGAAGATAAGATTCTTTGAGGACTTTATGTGTTGTAGCGTCTATATAAAATTTGGTTTCTGGTCAAATATTCCATTAGTTGGAAGCCATATAAACGTCCCTATTCAAAGTGATCTGCCTTCCTTTCTTTCATAACTAGAGAAGGTGGTGATGATAATTGATGTAATATAGCAGGGAAAACCTAGGATTCTTTCTCAAAGAATGTATATGAATCCTCTAGATATGTCCAAACTTGCCAGGCCAGAAGCAATCTGGCTTGAAACGCAGCAGGGGAGAATCTGGAGAAGGATCCCAGAGACAATCATAAAAAAAAGAGATAAGTAGAGAAGACCTAAAGTCATCACTAGCGCAGAAAAGTAGAATATATAATTAACAAATTAAAGAATTAGGGGAAAATTGTTTTGTACAACTAAGTGTAGCCTAGAATATCAACTAGAGAGAGATCTACAAAAAAAAGTAAATATACTAAGACAATATAAATTATAGACAAAAGCCATAAATGATAGAAGTTTCAATCCAAGTTTTCTGGAACATATATACTAAGAATTATTCTAAATCAAGAGAAGATCTTCCTGATAAACTAAAGGACAATATGTTGGAGAATCCCAAGAGGAATAGATTATTCAACTAATTGGCAATATACTAGAAGAATCTAACCGAAATTACACAATTTTTACAATATCCCTAAGAATTGACACTTCTAATGAGATTAAAATTATTAGAAAGGGTCCAGAAAGAAAAAGATCTACTTATATTATAGGGAGAAAAAGAGAAAATTAATGGGAAAATCCAATGAGAATAATGAGAACTTGTAGGGCTAATGGTTATAGAATCAATCCTTACATCATCCTCCCTCTTTCTGCCTTGAATTAAGATATCAGTCCATTTAATATTAAGCAGTTCCTAAACTTCATCCAGAAGAGTACTTAATTGGGTAGCCCTTACATCTCACCAAGTGGTTAGTTTGGTATCTTTTCCTCTCACCCAAAAAGTTATCTTTACTTTGTATTCTTTTTTGTGGGTATAAGACAGCTCCTGACTGTTAATATTGGGTTTATTCCTTAATAAATTGGTAGTTGAGATATTTTAGAAAATTACTTTTCCACCAATGATGTGAAATATCTACTTGCATTGCAACTGAGTTGAAAAAGTTGTGATTTTGAAGGGTCTTACCCTCTTGGTTATTAATTCCATTGTTAAAGCTAAAAATAAAGGGATTTTTTCCAGAATAACCTGGTCACCTATATTGTAGTTTGGATAGTCCCTTTGTAGTTTTTCTGCCTAGTTTTTGTATCTGGTGATTTCTGTCCTAAAGCATAAAGCTAGATCTGAGTAAACTGTCTTCATATGTTTTGCAAACTTGTTGGCCAGCAGAACCAAGTATGAGGTTATGTTAGTTGAAGAAGATGATTGGGTGATAGCCCTTGTTGGCATAGCAAGGGGTGTTCTCAATTGTTTCACTGTGAGAGCTGTTTTAAAATATCATTGCAAGAGATAGCAAGTCACACTAGTCAATCAGCTTTGTAAAATGTAATACCTCAACCATTATATAAGATTTAATTCAATTTTTTGGTTTAAACATCTGAATGGGGGTAATAAGCTGTTAATTAGAAAGGTTTTGTCTTAGAGATACTGCATAAGGTATTCCAGGACTTTGATGTAAATTTTTAATTTTGCTCAAGACAATCTCTCTAAGGAATTATTGTTTTCTGGATACACAAAATTTTTCCAAGAGAGACATTTCCTTAGTTTTGACCTTGGTAGTACATTTAATAAACATAGAAAACTTGGTAAACTAGTCCACTAACATCATGATAGATTCAAAATTTTGTTTTGGTCTTTTAACTTAGAATCAATTGAAATTGAGCTACAAGGCAAATTCAGCATCTGGAGTGGTTTTAGGAGGACCTGAGTTGTTGACAAGATAATTTGATACAAACACAGTCATTGACATATTTACAGATGATTTGAACATTGGAGCTAGACCTTTCCAGATAAGGTCTTTGTAATTAAGTTTCTTGGTTTTATAGATCCTAGGGTGACTGGCTCCTAGATTGTTATAGCAAGAAGTTATCAATATTAAATAAAGTTTCTTAGTAGGAACTTAAAAAGCATTGTGGTACATTATATCTCCTAGGAGATTCTGAAGGGTGTATTGCAAAAAAGGATCAGCTCCAAGAGTCTCATTTTCTTGTTATAAATATATTTAGTTATTAATAGATAATGATCAATGAGGGAATAGATGTATGTCAAGGTGGATTTTAAAAGCATTATATGGGTGTTATGTCTATCCATTTCTGAAGTCAAAAGGTTTGAAGCTTAGGCTTTGGGACAGTAAATCAAGAATAAGGTTAAGTTGACCAGCCTTGTATTCTATTTTATAATTAAATAGACTGAAATTATGTGTCCATTTTTCCTGCCTGGAGTGTAAGTGCTTGAAAATTTAAAAGTACTTCAAAACCTTGAGGTTGGTTCTTTTTGTAATTAAGACTTGAGTTCCTAGTAGCAGGTGTTGCCAGTGTTTTAGCAATTTGGCAATTGTAATCATTTATAAATCATAAGTTGGATAGTTCAAATAGGCTCTGTTTATATTGAGCTATATTATCCTAATGGGTTGAGCTATTCCTTCCCCCTTCTCTTGAATAGATTAAGCACTAACAGAAAATTTTCTTTAGCCACTTCTAAGATGTAGAGAAGATTCAAATTGGGCTAGCAAAGCCAAATACAAAAAAGTTTTTTGCTTCTTTTTAAGGCCAAGTGAGAGGCAGGGGACCATTTTAAGGGGCCTGGCTTATTCATGTCTGTCAGTAGTCTGAGGACCTTGCTAAAAATTTTAGCACAAACTTCCTTAGGAATTTAGTGAACCCAAGAAAGGAACAGGGTTCTTTTCTTTAAAAGAGTTCTGAACAGATTCAAATTTATTCAAGCTTATAGGAAACATGGCTTAGTGATCATCAAACATAATGTTACCTATAAGAGAAACCTTGTACTCAAGGAGTTAGCACTATTATTGTTTAAGGCAAAGGTTGTACTCCTGTAGTCTTTGTAACACCCAAAAAAACGTCCCTTCTGTTTGATTATAAATCCAAATTAAACTAGTATACTATTAAAATAGGCTACACAACACCTCCATAACAGATCTTTGAAAATAAAGCCAATCATTTGTTTTAAGGTGGTGGCAGCTCTAGAGAGGAAAAAAGGCATAGTATTGTACATAAATTTGCTATTGTGACAACATAAAGTGATCCAGCTTTTTTCATTCTTAGACAATATAATCTGGTTGATGTATAATTTAGATCTGTCTTCACAAAAACCATAGAATTAAATATCATTAACTGAATATCTTACATCAAGAATAATGGGTAACAAATAGGCCAATTAAGTTTTTGAGCCTTCAATAATTGACACAGGGACATATGGAACCATAAAAATTTGGTACAAGTAAGAAGATTAAATTCTATACAGTGGAGAAAGGAGGTATAACTGTTTCAATATTGGTTCATTTAGGTAAGCTTTTCAACAATTCTTGTAAACTCTTTCTTATTGGAAATATTAGTCCTTGTTTCAGTTGATTAAAACCTTACTTAAATCTAAGCATGAAGTCAAATTTTGTAGATGGTAAGAGTTTTTATGAAATTTTAAAACTTTTTTGAAGGTGTTAAGAATCAATCTTAAAGGAGTACTTACAATTTTTATAACTACATGAGGACAAGTTTTGATTTTTAACTTAAGAGAAAGCAAAAAGTTTTCTATCATAGGTTAGCCCTTTTATTCTCTAGGTCAATATTAAGGCCTATATAAGCCATTAATCTGTGCCTAATTATTGAAAGGAAATTAGAATGTCCTTATGGAAAATTTAGAGGAATCTCTTTGCCTCTATACTATCACAGATTGGGCTCTCTAATCTTCTAGCCTAATAGTTTAAAAGTCTAAAAACTTCTACATCTGAGCGGTTGCTAAGGAGAAAATTGTTAAGGTCGTTTAAGATATAAACATCAAATGAAATTGTTCTAATCAAGGATAAAGACTAAAATTATTATTCCTAATAAACAACAGATTTTTGTAACACAAAAATAAGAATAATTTAAGATTATAATATTCAATAAGTTAGGGGAGCATAGGGGCCAGAGTTATTAGGGGCTAATTGATTCTTACAGATGAGACTTTCTCTTCCATGGTGATAGGAGGTGTTGCATTTAAAACAAAAGAGAGGGGGGCGGTTCCCTAGAGTTCTTCTTGCGCTTTTGGACAGGGTTTACCTCTTCTCCTTGAGGGTCAGAATAAGAATCCTTATAAAAAGAGAAGAGGGGATAGCTTGGGGGTTTGGGAGAATAGTTGAAGGCTTCTTTAAGTTTATCAGATTTTATCACCAAGTCCCTGAATTGTTGGGTTGATTGAAAGAAGGAGTGCCAATTAATCTGCTAAAAAAATCCTTATTAAAAGATTTTAGTCAATCAAATGATGTCTAATTTCAACCATTAGTGATTTTTTTTAATAAATACCCTTACTAAATTTCTTCTATAACAGGAGTTGAGTAAAACCTTGAGCTTTTTTTAGGGAGAGAGAGAAGATCATCAAAGTTTAGATTGAGTTGAGGAGTATTGTAACATAACTACAGAGCTCCTTATTCTTAATTTAAGCGTTCTGTGCTAATCTAAAAGGCTCCAAAGAGTATTGAGGTCACCTGTATCATTAAATATTGAGGAGAATTTTAGACTAAAGCAAATAAGGTTTTCTCTAATTGGAAGTACTGATGACTTTCTTGATATTTTCTGAGGAGAGTTAAGCAATTTCAAAAACTAAAGATAATTACATTAGTGGTGATATTGGTTGTTAAGTGGTGCTGTATATTGATTTTAGGCTTAAGTCTTAAAAGACACAACAAATTAGACCAGAAGCACTTGAAAGTCAACAAACAATACCATAGGACAGAAGATAAAGATAGTTAATTCTTCCTAGGAATTTGAACTAAGTTGAGAATCAAAAAATCCAGCTAATGAAACAAGAAGGGAATTGAGAGATTAGGGTCAAATTACTGTCATATCAGAGAAGCTGGGAATAAAAATTTAGTGAAATCTCGTGGGGAGAACCCTAATAGTCAGTTATAAAAGAAGGTAGATAATTCCTCTAAAGACAATCTGCCAAACCAGAAGCAATTTGGCTTTTCACAAATTAGGGAAGAATCTGGGGAAGAATCCCATAAAGATCCACTAGAAAAGAGGTAATTAGAAGATATTACAAAGTTGACTCAAGTGCTGGAGAGGAAACAAGATGCTTAAAAAATTTAAGCATCTTGATAAGCTTTATCTAGTACAGCCAAGTTTAAACTAAGAAATTCAACAAGGGAGAGTTCTACTCATATATAGTAAACATAATAAGAGTATAGAATTAATTAACAAAACCCTATATAAAAAAATTTATAAACCAAGAAAAAGGAACTAATGTCCCTAAAATTATAGTGCAAAAAGGAAACTATTTCTAGGAAACTAATGAATAACAACCTGGAAAATTTATGAGAGGAATAGTTAATATAACCAATTGGTGGAAACCAATAAGAATGCAACCAAATTCACTCAATTTTGATAAAATACCTAAGAACCAGCAACTAAAGATGGTAGATTTACTACAAATCTGTTCTAGAATGTAGTAGATCTACCTGAGTAATTGGGAAAAAAAGAGTTTATTGATTAAATGATTTATTAAGGTTATTAAGAACTTTTAGGGCTGATGGTTGTAAAATTGGTCCTCATATAAACTATGTTGAAGCATCTAAAAGAGGCACTGGCCCAAGGGGCCTTTCAACTATCAGTTCTTATTTTAATTAGCTGTGTTCTTATTTACCAAAAAGATGGTTCCCTTTTGGTTGGCAACCAATTACTATACCCTCAGCAAGCTTAATTTTAGAAGAATCATTCTTTCCTCTCATATACTAAATCTATGAAAAATGTATTTTGTTAATATTTCAGCAAATTGACTCAACTTATGGATATAAATAGATACAATTACATAGATGTGGCATCAACAAAACTCCCTTTTAATCAAGTTTGGCGCTTTTCAGTGTGCTGTCCTAAACTTTGGGATGACTAAAGCTTTTTTGGCGTTCACTATGTTCATAATTCTTTTTTCTTAAATCACATTGGAAAACATGCCTTGATCTATTTAGATGATATAACCATCTACTCCTGTTCTTTTAAACAACACCAAGAGGTTGTTGCTTTAGTTATTTTGATACTGCAAGACAGACAACTCCTTGATAAAGCCACCAAGAGTGAGTTTTTAAAGAAACAGGTCAAATTATTATGCATGCTTTCACTATAGATATATTATGCCCAACCTTGGCAAACCTAAGGCCATTGTATGTATTCAGCCGCCCCACAATCAAAAGGAATTTAGAGTTTCCCAAATATAGTTGCTGATATACATTAGTTCATCAAGGGATGCAGTGAGTTGACTGCCCCAGTACATTAACTAATAAGTGACAAACAAACAATTTATCGGGCCCCATTGATAGAAGTTTGTTTAAAAGTTAAAAGAATGGCTTTAAACCTCCCCAATATTTCATTGACTTCAAGCTGATGGTAACTATCAAGTAAAGACTAGTACTTCTGATACTGTGATAGGCAGTGTGCCTTGAATAACAATATCAGGAGGTTACTTTATGCCTGTGGCTTAAAACTTACAATGGATCAAAAATGGGGAGCAACACTACTCTATCTATGATAAGGAAATCTTGACTATGTGCCAATTTTTAAGAAAATGACACTGCTACCTTACAACTTAAGAAAAATTTGAGGCTCTAATAGACTGCAAGTCCTTAATCTATCTTAAGACTAATTTTTCTCCCTGGTCTCCAGAATTGGTGGCTCAAAACACTTATGAATCTAATGTAAAGTTGATCTACAAGCTTGGGTAAGAAATATTCAAAGCAATGTCATCTCAATACTCTACAGCCTGAACCTTAAAGTTTATATAATGAATCTACCTTAATTTTACTAAGATCATCTTAAGAAGAGTCAACAAGGGGGTTCCACTAAGCATGTTGCCTCAAGCAATTAAATCTTTATAAGTTTCTTTATCATTTTTTGTAAAAAACCAACACACTAACTATTGGGTCATGGAAGATAAAAACACCTCAACATACATCACTAACCACCAAAAATCAACGCTTTATTGACTACCATAAGCAGATAGACCATATCAGTTAACATTATCTTTACAGATATATGAGGCAAAATTGCTAGTGGCATAGCATGCCCAATGACAACACCAAAGTGTTAATTCAATATAAGTTATGCAAATTAAAGCAAGAGTCCAACACCTCAAAATCAGCCATCCCCAGATCACTCAGATAGCCCTTCAAGGCCTGGGACTAGAAATCATTGGACTAATGATAACTTATGGGCTAAACCCTAAAACCTACATGATCACCTCTAGCAAATATAATACCTGTTTTCCATTAGCCCAAGCTTTTAAGCAACACACTGGAGCCTTTTTTAGGAGATCCAATAGTTGGGAGATCATCTCCCATTTTATTGTCCTAAACTTTCTTACTACCAATGGGGGGCTGGAACTTGCCAACAACACCATAAAATCCTATCTTGGTATTTATCACATTTTTAATCTATCACCGCTCCCTACCATCCACAGATTAACAGTTGTTTGGAGAGGCTTAATGGCTCCCCAGTTATAGTCCTCTCCAAAATATCAGTCAAATAACCCACCAGATAGGCAAAGAATCTCCTGGTGGCTCTGTCCATTTTCAAAGCTAAAAAGATAGCAGGAATGGCATTTACCCTTATCAACTTGTCTTTGAGGAGGAGTCTAGCCTTAGATGGTCCAAAAACAAGATATAGCTTAGTATATCCGCAACTTTTCCAGAACAAAGTCCCAGTTCATATTACTATATTAAGCAAAAAAACATGAACAGGAGACCTATCAAATTCAAAGATCCAGGCACCTCTTTAAGAACTCTTTTAGTCAGCCAACAAGGTATAAATTATCAATTGCCACAGAAGTAAACAATCTCACAAGACAATGGGACCCTTTGTAATAATCAATACCAACCCAAATTTTAACATTAACAAAATATGGGATCTCTGTCCACCACACAAGGTAAAGACAATTCAAAATTATCTTTACCTAGTTAAGGCTCATAAATCTCAGATGGAATCCTGCCTACTGGAAAAAGACCAAAAATTTGAAAAGTAACAAGCCCAAGCTGCACCTTAGGTTATAAGAGAGGGTCATTCCTGAGACTAAAAATTTGTTGCAACACCAATTTAGTATAGAAGATCATATTAAACTCCAACTTATCAATTTACCAATCAAGGCACACTTGATTTATCAATCAATCATGATTTAGAACTATTTCTCCTTTAAACACAATTTAATTTTTTTTTGAACCCTTCTTCTTTGTTAATTTTTTCTCATATTACTGTATTATAAAGCCTTACTTTTCCACCTACCCATCTTGTCTTGTGGTTAACAAAATCCTTAATAACACCCTCATTTTCAAGCTTTTTAGTGTAATAAGTAGCAAGATCCAATACTTTTGATGGGGCCCAAGCTCATCTTTTAATTAAAAATCTTGTTTAGAAGAATCTTGAAATAGTAAAATCTCAAAACAGGCTTTCTGCAAAACTTGATCAGGAAAATCTTAAAATTACTTTTCTAATAGAGCATTTTTAAGATTATTAGTCATAAAAGTTGACCTTCATTAGGTGACCCCCAATGAAATTTTGTAAATATATATATATATATTAAGCAAAGAATAAAGCATACAAAAAAGTTACTGATATAAATTAATCATATTTAAATTAAGAAACTAAACTAAAAAACTAATTTCAATATTTTGAAACAGCCAATCAAATAAAAGATTATCTTAAAAAAACTAAAAATATTAATACTTAAGAAAAATTGAATAAGACAAAATCATTCATATTTTAAAAGTAAAAAAGAGATAAAAATAAAAAATACTAGTGATTAAGGCAAGAACAATCTTCTCAAGATGATCAGGAAGACCAGTATGTAAGGTCTCATCCAGATTGGAAGAGAATTATAGATCAAGACTTTCAACCCGGTAGGATTGAATTGGAAGAGATATAGGAAAGTAGGAAGGGATTGTAAGAAGATCTGAATTACTCCTGCTAACAGCCTATGTGATCCTAGGAAAGGTGAAAGATGCTGTAGAAAGGTAAGAGTAGTTACATATAAAACGGTATATGTAAAGGCATTAGGGTGGACTATAGGAAGATCAATATCTGGGTACTGATCATATTCTTTAAGAAAGTATCCAGAAGTAAAGTTATCTCTCAACTGGTAGAGATAAACAGAAAGTTGACTTGCAAGATTAGCCATCATAAGTGATAGCTTCCTTGCACTTAGTTAGAAAGGTAAAGTAGATTAAGAATTTGAATTGTGATTGAAAAGATTTATTGAAAATACTAATGTAGGAGGATAATCCTATACAAACATTAATGGCTTGTTAAAATAAAAGTAAAAAGCAATGCCTTATATAGCATGAAACTTGTGAAAAATAGAGGAGAAAATAAGTTAAAGGAGGCCCCATGGAATGTTAAGGGAGTTAGGAGCTTGGCAGTACTTGGTAGTGTTTAGTGAAAGCGGTTATAATCTCAAAAACATAGTATTCCTCGTGAGGAAGGCTGAAAACAGGCAAAGAAGAGGTGGATTTGGTTTGAGGTGGGTTGAAGAATAGTTGAGACTCAGGGGTGTTTCACATGGGACAAAGACTAAAAAGGTTTGTATATCTTGTTAATAACGAGATTTCTACTATAATAATATTAGGAGAGTTAAAAAGGCACGGAGAAATAGAGTGTTTTCTATTAATAAACTTAGTCAAGTTAAATTAATGAAAACGTGGCGAAAAAACGTGTTGAAGTTCACTAACCCTTTTAAGTTAGTTATAGGTTTCATATTTGACTAGTTGAAAAATTGGATTTTTGTTGGGTTTTCGATATTATAAAGATACAATTTTAAGACAGATTTGGAAAGCTGGAGAGCACGGAATAAAAGTTGATTAATGCACCAAAATGATAGACAATATGACAAAAATGATTAAAATTGCACTTAAAGTTGGGAGATCCTAATTATGATAAATCATAGATAAATTATCATATTAAGTATAGAACAACAGTATATTATGCCTGAGGCATGACACAGTACTGTCATGTACCTCAAGAGCAATCTTGATGGCACTATTAAACTTCTCCAAATTACGCTTCTTCTGGTGGGTGGTATCAATACCTTGATCAATTTCTCTCAGGGCATCATTATTGGAATCCTGATCCAGTTGAATGCACTCAAAGAAGTGCTCAAGGGTTAAAGACTTCTTTCCAATGGCATTCTTAGTCTTCTTATGCCAGTACTCTAAGGCAAAAGTTGTTCTCATCCCCTTGTTCTTGAAACGGTAATACTGGCTCCATACTATTTTATTAGTACAGGCCCCTTTTCTTACTTGTACTAAAGGCCTAATTTAGGTAGCCTCAAAGTAGTCCAAGAAGGGCTTCCAGAGCTCCTCATTCTCAGTGAAATGAGATCTTCTAATAAGTTTGATATAGGCAGGATTCACCTCACTCAGTCTCAAGAAGGCTAGAGCAGAGAATTTATTAAAGTTGACCTTGATTTCTTGGTTGGTCCTTGTCTTATTCTTCTCATTCAGATCAGGGAGGGATGCCAACTTCCTTTATAGGCACTGTCAGAAGTGGAAAAAGAACCCACAAGGAGCCCCTCCAAATACTTTCATAAAAGCATTGCCCTGAAAAAAGTTCAAAGTCTACAAGGACATCATTATAATATGGCAAGCAGGAACTTGGATTGGTAAAGGAGGGGGGTCTGACACCATGGCTACTAGTGGGCCTGTGGCTTGGATTGGCCTCCATAAACTCTTCCACATAGCCATCTGTCTTCTCCTTAAGTTTGGTCAGGCATTCCACATAGAGATCCTGGGTGGCGCCAAACATCAGGAAGTAGGCCATTGTGAGGACCTTATCTTAAAATTTTCCATGGATCACCC
>CAOJZF010000592.1:0-18475 GCA_948465475.1 Thalpophila matura
ATGAAAAAGATAACCCTCTTCCATTACCGAATTCGAATGCTTCAACAGAAACCCAAGATAAAATTTCACTAAGCGACGACAAGTCTAACGATTCTGCTACAGAACCTTTACCTCAAAGCGCTACCAAGTCTAACGATTCCATTACGGAACCTTTACCTCAATCCAACCAACCGTTGCTTCCTATACTGACCAGTGATCCCAAACGATCTCGTTGTGAGACCGAGGAACCTTGGCATGAAACCTCTCCTTCCAAAAAGTCCCGCCCCTCCATCTGAATTGTAAATGTTGAAATTCATCTCTTCAATGCCCTATATCCGACACCTATACCACGTCTCTATCGTCTAAGGTTCTGGTTAACTTCACTAACAAAATCATTTGATGTCACCGTCAACTAGACCGTGGGCTCTCACCTATTTTTTTGTAAAATATAGACTATCAAACTAAAAGTTTCGGGCAATTTTGGGGTTCGCTAATATTTGACCTCGGTTAGAATTTTTAACTTTTACTGTAATATCTTAATTCTTCTCCCTGACTTACAACCTTTTATAATATGCCAATGGCTAATTGAAATTCTCTGAAGTCTTAGCTTTTAATTTGAGGCACTTCTTTTTTTAAGTAATGGGTTCCTGTATTAAAATTTTCGCATGAATTAAAAAGAGTTGAACTATTTATCCAAAATTGGTATATAACCAGATTTAACAGTCATAGATATTTCAACTTCAAAAATTTTGGCTTGTGTACCCTAGTAATTAAACTAAATTAGTAAATATAGTTTATTTTAATAGATAATATTCTAAAAATATCTAGATTTCTAATTCAAATGAGCTAAACCTTCCATTAATAAGTGTAATTTGAACCACTGTTTGATTTTAAAGACTAATTTAAATTTAAAAATATCAAAGAAAAAAATATTAATTTTAAAAAAATAATAAGGTAATCTTCAGATTAGTATAGGTGTTGTAGAGTTTCAGATGTAGAATAAAAATAATAGGAGCATAGGAATATCACAATAGGAAATAAGGTGTGGTTTTAAGATACAATTACTTAAGATGTTATTTTTTATTGAACTATAGAAGGTGAAAGATATAATACTATTAATAAAGGCTATAAAGGTAATAATTTCAGTACAGAAATACATTTGTATATTTCAATTCATATAGATTTAGAGTGAACACTATAGAAAATATAATTTTAAGGTTTTGGGAATATATAAAGGGGAGAATATACTAAAAGTATCTTACTAGAGACTAATACAATCTGATGGATGTTAAAACAAGAAAAAAATTAGAACTTAGCAATCAAAAAGATGAAAGATTAAGTCATAAGTTTAATTTTAATGCCCAAGTTATGTGTAATCTATAATAATAGCTTACACTTTTATATTATATGATTAGAACTTATTCACTAGCAGCTTTCTAGATCAGCTTAATATCTATAAACTTTTTCTAATAAGTACTAGGTGAAAAACTTTTCTAAAATCTAGGAAAGATGTGAAAATCTTTTACAAGAAAGTATCTAAACTTGCTTAATCTATAACACAGGTGTCTCCTTTGACTGTTCAATCTTAAGATTAATAATGGCTTTTTAGGCTTTCTGATCCAATTTTATGCTATACAAGCCATATCTTAAAGACAATAAAAAGTACCTAAGTCTTAATTTACCCAAGGGGAAAATCTATGTCAAAAAGGCTTAAAAAATTATTTGGTACTTGTTGGGTGTATATCCTTAGAAGTTATACCCTCCACTGGAGGTCTAGTTTATAAAGCTCTACCTATCCCTCACTACTTATCACTATCAACTCTTTGCAGAAAATTTTGATTTAAGAGTAGTACCATTAAATAGCCAAATTAAGGGCCCCATTTATTAATGACTTTCCTCTCCTTTAAACAATAGGTATAAACCAAAAAGCTGGTGATGTATCTGGATAAATTGGGTAAGGAAAGTTATAACCCCTCTCCTTTTCCTATTCTCAATTTCAGAGATTCTCTCTTATCTTAGAATTTTAGTCCCTTATTTTTTATATCTCTTTGCATAATAATTCCTGACCCCTCTATGCCTGGGTGGGACCTTACTTTTTTGGTAGGGCTTCTATACTCTTGTTTTTTACAAGGGTTTTATTCTCATATTCTATTTGACTTTACTTCTTTTTTTTCTTTGTGAAACTTCCACAGAGATGCTTGCTTGATGGGCTTGGTCTGGATGTGGTCACTAGTATAAAGACTAGTACCAAAGGTTCTCTTCTGTGGATAATTTTCAGTTTTTAGCTAGTTCTAGCTGAGTATTTCCTTATGTCAGTCTTTGATTAAGACTTAATTTTGAAAAAAGATTTAGGGGTAGCTAATACCAATTGAAGAGAGAAAAGTCATGTTTATTTGGGAGTAAATTTGATTAAGAAGTGATGATCTCTTTTGGGGAAATTATGGGGTTCTATAGTTGAAGGGAAGGGGAATCTAGGCTTTGGAATATTTAGTGAGGTACTGTGTTGAAGACTTAATTTTCCTAGTCTTAGTAGTACCATAACAAAGTAATTATCAAAGCATCTTATCATTATTTTAATTTTGACCAGTCTTGAGTATTTATATTTAGGTGTAATCTTGTTGAGGATACTTATAGTAATAAGCCATCATAGGTACTTAGGTTGCCATCTCTTAGGTGTGACTGGAATAATATTTGTTGATAATATATGAACTAGATTCGAGTTATAATCATTTTAGTAAATAGGAGGGAAATATTGCCCAGAATTTGAATAAAAGCAGGTAATTGGCAAGGAGTGAGCTCAAAGAGCTCTCTTACCAAGAATCAAATGCATTGAGGCTCTACGCCAAAAGTGCATTTGTAGTTGTCCAAAAATTGGTTAATGGTTGTCCTATCTCATTAGTATTATAGGTTCTTGCCAAGAATAGATGATCAGCTGCAATCTTGCCAAGTCTGTCACTCTATATAATTTATTAATAAGATAGGATTGGATTTAAATACCTTTGATCAGAACAATCTTAATTATTATTAATTAATTATAAAATTATGTATAATTTTGCCCAAGCCAATCATTATGGCAATTGATTATTGGCCTCTATTAGGTTAGATATATTAGATGGGTCTATTAATTGGATTATCTAATCCTGATTAGTAATTTAAAACAAAGGCTTAAATTATTGCCTGTGTCTAAGCCATTATTGTGCTATTTTTATAATCAAATAGGCTGATCATAATACTAGAAATAGGCACAGGTGTGGTTTGTAAATATTCCACAAATTTAAAGACTAATTTAAATTTATAAATATCAAAGAAAAAATTTTGATTTTTTTAAAAAGTAATTAGGTAATATTCATATTAGTATTTATGTTATAGAGTTTCAAGTGTAGAATAAAAATGATAGGAGTATATTAATATCATAATAGGAAATAAGGTGTGGTCTTAAGACACAATTAATTATAATGTTATGTGTTATTGAACTGTAGAAGGTAAAAGATATAATACTATCAATAAAGGCTATACAGGAAATAATTTAAGTACAGAAATAAATTTGCATATTTCAATTTATATAAGTTTAGAGTGGATACTATAGAAAGTATAATTTAAAGGTTCTAGGAATATATAAAGGGCAGGATATACTAAAAGTATCTTGCTAGAGACTAAAACAATCTGATAATTGTTAAAATAAGAAAATAATTAGAACTTAGCAATCAAAAAGATGAAAGATTAAGTCATAAGTTTAATTTTAATGCTAAACTATGTGTTATTTATACTGAGAGCTTATATTGTTTTAACATAAAATTAGAAGTTATCAATTAGTAGCTTTTCTATATTGGCTTAATAGCTGTATTTTTCTAATAAGTATTAGGTGAAATTTTTTTTAGAAATCTAAGAAAGATATGAAAATCTTTTATAAGAAAGTCTCTAAACTTGCTTAATCTATAACACAGGCATCTCCTTTGACTATTCAATCTTAAGATTAATAATGGCTTTTTAGGATTTATGATCCAAATTTGTGTTATACAAACCATATCTTAAAGATAATAAAAAGTACCTAAGTCCTAATTTACCTAAGGGTAAAAACTATATCAAAAAGGCTCAAAAAATTATGTAGTGCTTGTTGGGTGTGTATCTTTAAGAGTTATGCTCTCCACTAGAGGTCTAGTTTATAAAGCTCTACCTATCCCCCACCACTTATCACTATCAACTCTTTTCAGAAAATTTTGATCTAATAGTAGTACCATTATATGATCAAATTAAGGGCCTCATTTCTCAATGACTTTCTGGCCTTTAGACAATAGGTATAAACCTAAAAACTGGTGATGTACTTGGATATATTGGAAAGTAAAGTTTTAACCCCTCACCTTTTCTATTCTCAATTTCTGAGATTCTCTTCCTCAGAATTTTAGTCCCTAATTATTTATATCTCTTTGCATAATAATTCCTAAAACCCTCTATGCCTGGGTGGGACCTTACTTTTTTTATAGTGCAGCTATACTCTTGTTTCCTTACAAGGGTCTTATTCCCAAACTCTATTTGACTTTATTCTTTCTAAACTCTTTTTCTAATTATTACCCATCTCTCAACTAATTATCTATCCCACTATCCCTTACTTCCTCTTGGATAGTAACTCCTCCTTATAGTTACTTCTACTTACAGTTTTTTTTCCAGTTTTCCCTTTCTTTAGACTTAATATATTAACCTTCCTGAAATTAATAAGATATAGGCTAATAATCCACTATTGATATAATATAACTTTAAGGACTGGATCCCAAACTTACATACATACAGATTCTCTATAACCCCACAAATCCTCCTTTTGATTCCATGCCTCTGGGAGACTTCTCTCCCCAATTTTCATATCTCTTATTGGATTTGCCACAGTTTCTTTATTACAAAGAATTGAGGATTCTCAGGATTTTCTTGGAATTTCTTGGATTATCATAGGATTTCTCCTATTTAACTTCTTTGGATATTCTTCCTGGGAATCTTAGAACCCCCAATTTTTGGTATGTGAGTTCTCTTTACTGGGTGGAGCCCTTTCAAAAATAACATTCATGATTCCAACTATATATATTCAAAAATCTTCTCCACATTCTTTGGATTAAGTTTTAATTAAATAAAGATTTTTGTTGTATTCTCTGTTTATTAATCTCTATAAGAGTTAACACTTTTAGGTATTTATATTTATATAAAATCCAATAAACCAATCACTTGTGATGCATTTTTGTACTCTTGATAATTTAGTCAAATGTTTGAGATTTTTTAGAAATTTTGTTGCTCCCCCTTCTCTGGAGACAACCCTAGTACATCTCATGCTTACCTTGTTTCAGTCGATCCTCTCCAGTATTCTTCCTAAAATTCTCAGATACTGCAAATTGAGTCAGTAAGCTCCCAGCTTGATGATTTGTGCTGTTTCTAGAGGATTAGTTTCCTTACTCTGGGTGATTATCTCTTGGATTCTCCTTACTATGTTCAGCCAAGTTGTCATGACTACCCTCCTTGACTGTGACAGTAACCTACATCACCAGATTGTCTATAATTAATCTTCAGGAAGCTACCAGAGAGCTAATTTATTTAGGCTCTACTGAAGCCTAAGAGAGCTTTAAGTGGATTTGATACAAGTGAAGCCTATGAGTCAGATTTCTTATATCTAATTACCTTTAAGATAGTAATACCTAAGCCATAGGTGGTGGTGGCAGAGAGAGGTGAATTTTTCCAGTGATAAAAGATAGGCAGAGGAGGGTAAGAGCAGGGTTTTAAATAGACCAGAAGGTAATAAGATGGGGGATAGGAACTATATTATACATTCAGAGTATAAAACCCAAGTGCTGATCAGGAGCATGCCTAAGCTAGAGAAATCAGGTCTTCATAAATAGGGAGACTTTTTGTGTTTTGATTAAAAAAATTACAAGATACACTGATACTTGAGCTAAAAAAATTCAGAAAAAGAGAATCCTTAAGATAATAAAGGAGATTTAGAGGAAATACTAAATATCTTTTAGAATTGTCTAAATCAGAAACTATAATTTTCAAATTTTGAGGCCTAATAAATAAGAGATCTATAAGATAGAAAAGAAAAATTAGATTATTTGTTTGGTCAATGTATTTTCTATGAAAACATACTGGATTAGAGCCTTTTTCAACTTAGGAAGTGGAGGTTGGGAGGGCAAGGGTTCAGAAACTCGCTGGTATTTGTTGACCTGCCAGATTTAAGACAGCCTATTGGGGCTGCAGAGCAAATACTACTCCAATTTCTATTATTATTACTGTCTGGAGCTTATCCTCTTTTTATAATTGTTAAATCAGATATATTACAGATAAGTGGTAGCTTCAATATATTCTATCATTTTTC
Organism: Thalpophila matura; assembly: GCA_948465475.1. Lineage (NCBI taxonomy): Eukaryota > Metazoa > Arthropoda > Insecta > Lepidoptera > Noctuidae > Thalpophila > Thalpophila matura. The sequence goes on from CAOJZF010000592.1 coordinate 6,329, forward strand.
TATTTTATTTTATTGAAAAAGTTTCCAAGTAGTCCTCAAAGGAGAATGAGGTACAAAAGTTGTTACAGAGGTAATTATCAGTAATAGACACATCAACTCTTTTAATGAGTTTAAGAATTACATGATGTATCAATCAAAATCCATGAATTGCAAAGACACCCAAAAGGATTGACTTTTTTGTTCAAACAGCATATGGTGATTGACTGAAGGTCTTTTTTAGAAAGACACTTCTAAAAGTTATCTTAGAAACATAAGGTGTTTTTCCCACTAGGTTTGCAGAAACCAAAGAGGAACACACCAGTTTTAGAGGTTTTAGGAACTCTAATTGTCATCATTAGTCCCCAGGATTTGTAAGCATCCCAATAATAATTTAAGCTTCTATAAAGAACTATTAAATAAAATAGTTGAAAAATGAGATGTTTGATAGGATAAACAAGTTAGTTTGTTTCCTAGAAAGAAATTATAAACAGCTTACTAAGCTTAGACTGCAACAAGTATAAAATATTTATTTAATAGTTTGTTGCTAATAAATTCTGAGGTTATTCTTTATTAGTGATATGATAAAATAAAGTAAAAGTTTAGTTTTTAACTAAAGTGCATATTGTAATAAAATATACTTGTAAAAAAAAGATGTATAGAAATGAGTATTTTTAGAAAGAAAGAGTTTTTAACTATAAAAAAGTAGAAAATCCTTTGAATCTATTAATGATCACTTGGTCCTGATTGCTATAAATATAACTTAGGAAAAAAACAAAATTTGTTTTGCATAGAAAGACAAAAACCAGATTTTGGTTTATCTTAGTAAAAATTGCAAAGGTCTAATTTATTGATATTTGTTATTTTAGTATTTCCAAAAGGATAACTTGTAATATACCCAAGAGTTAAATTTTAAACAAAAATAACAGTACTCTCCTGGATTGTCTTGGAACTTTACTTTTTAACATATAGACCTATTTATTGTTTTAATCTTTGAAAATTCTAGGTAGTTTTCTAAAATTTTATTTTGTTTTTTAGTGTCTGAGGGATATGCAATCCCTGAAGTAACAAGCATCTTTCTGACAAAGTTGAAGTAGAGAAAGATATTTATCTTGTTAGCAGATATGTTGACTATAAATGATACTGAAATCTTTAGAATTGTAAAAGCTTTATGTAAGAAATGGTTAATGTAAGGTCAGAAGAATTTAGCCGGTTTTAATAAAAACCTTATCAAGTTACTTAATTTTCTCACAACAAGACAAATGTTGCATATTTAAAGTACCAGGAGATGAGTAGTCCTTTCCCAACAAATTGGAGCCCAAAAAAGGAGAAAAAACACAACAAATGGAGCAGCATAGTAGCTAAGTACAGAGAAGTACCAAGAATGGATCCAAACAGAGTTAGCCCCTAGTTTGGTAATAAATTCCTGGACACATTTAAATTGTTAGAAAATTTTGGGTGAACAATGAAAATTCAATTGTTTAGTGTATTAAGTGGAGAGAATAAAATGAATTGGTTCATTGAGAGGGATATTGCCAACCAGAAAAATTAAGTATATATCTGAAATTCATTGGTTTAACCTAGTGAGTTCCACCAAAGCATTTTGAATAGCAATAATTCTTGTGGAACTTCCATAGAGATGCTTGCTTGTAGGCTTTAGGTCTGAAAGTGGTCACTAGTATGGAGACTAGTAACTAGGTTCTCTTCTGTAGAGAGTTCATGTTTTAGCTAGTTTGAGCTAGGAGATTCCTTATATCTTTTATGTATAGTCTTAGTTTAAGACTTTACTTTAGCAAAGAAGTAAGGTTTAAGAGAATCAATGTCAGTTTCAAGAGAGAGAATATATTGATGTTTATTTTGGTGAAAATAGGGGGATTTGTATAGTTGAAGAAAAGGGTAATCTAGGCTTTGAAATATTAAGTGAAGAACTAGGCTGAAATCTCAAGTGCCCTAGTCCTATTAATACTATAAAATAGTAATAATCAAAGCATCTTATCATTGTCTTGATCTTAACCAGTCTTGAGTGTTTGGGATTTAGGTGTAATTTTGTTGAGGATGCTTATAGGAATAAGCCATCATAATTAATTGGGTCGCCATCTCTTAGGTTTGACTAGAAATATTTTTTTTGATAAGATATAGCCTAGATTCAAGGTATAATCATCCTAATAGATAGGAGGGATTTCTTGCCAAGAATTTAGAAAAAAGTAGGTTCTTGAAAAGAATCAAGCTCATTGGGATTCCTTGCCAAGAATTGAACGTGCTGGGATTCTTTGCCAAGAGCATGTTCATAATAGTAATTGTTTGAGATCTGGTTGAAAAATGTTATATAATCATTATTTAAAGTTATTGCCAAAAACAGTTAATTGGATGCATAATTGCTAAGTAAATTACTCTATATAAATCACAAAGAAATAAAATCAGATTTATTGCTTTCGATTGGAATGATATAAAAATTGTTAATTGATATATATATAATATCTATTTTGCCCAGGCCAATTATTAGTATAATTGAGGATCCTTTCCAATTATTTGTCTTAACATAGATTTTTGGCAAGTATTGGCCTCTATTAAAGGGTTGATTATCAGCTGATTTGATTATTTGAATCATTTAATCCTTATTAGTAATTTACAACAAAGGCTTAAATTATTGCCTGTGTCTAATCCATTATTGTACTATCAGTTATAGTCATATAGGCTGATCATGATATTTATAAATAAGCACAAGTGTAGCTTGTGAATATTTTACATATGGTAAACCCGCCAGGTATACCTATTTAAAAATTAATTAACTTCTTAGGATACATTTTGCAAACAAAGGAATTAAATTGGATTCTAAAAAGGTGAAGGCCATCCAAGAGATGCCATTGCCTAAGGATCTGAAACAATTAATAATATTCTAGGGATGATTGAGTACTTAAGACAATTTATCACAAACTGCAGTGAACTGACAACCCTACTAAATAAGCTAACCAGTTCAAGTCAAAAGTTCCAGTAGACACCCATCTGGGATTTACACTTTAGGAAACTGAAGGAATGACTAAAGACAGCTCCCATCCTGCAACACCCACAACCTAATGAATAGTACCAGTTGGAAACAGATGCTTATTATTTGGTCATTGGTGGGCTATAAGGATCATGACAATGAAAGGGAAATTTCTACCAGTTGCATAAAAATCCAGATGGCTCAAAGAAGTTGAACAAAAATATCTAATTCACAACAAGGAATTAAAGGTGTAGATTCATTGCCTAAGGAAACGGAGCTGTTATCTGAAAGGGGAAATGGATTTTGAAGCCCTGACCAATCACTTATCTTTGATATTTTTTTAACCCAAGCCAACTTGTCAAGAAACAAGCAGGATAGTTGAAAATATTACAAAAACTACAACATCAAGGTTAAAACTCTTTTCAAGCCAGGAAAGGAGCTGGTAATGGCCAATGCACTATTGAAACTTTACCAAACCAACCAGGTAGGCAAAGAAGAGCTGGACCTGGATTGGCCTTTGATGATATCAAAGAATGTCAGCAACTAATATCCTGTGAGAACTTCCCCACTCACTATTAAAATGGTAGCAAAGCACTAAGATCAATCTATTGACAAATACAGTATACTACATAAAATACTGGAGGATAAAACCATATTACTATATGTACCAACTCATTAAAGGGCCAATACAATAGTAAGTATCACAAACAACTGGGCCACATCAGGGCAAAGAACCTTTGTTAGTACATACAATGTAGATGTTGGTGGAAGGGGATGCTCAAAATTATAGAGCAAGTCCTAAAACATTGTGAACTATGCAGGCAATTTGCTATAGACAACAAACCCAACAATACAGTAATCACAATCTTGGAGACAGAACTCTTCCAAACATGGGCGCTAGACATTGTTGGACCCATGACAATTAAAGGAAAGGAAGACAAAATGCTTATAATAACCAAAATTGATTAAGCAACCAGATGGCCAGTAGCCCAAGTGGTAACACAACATACTAGCAACAATGTCCAAATATTCATTAAAAAGATTGTCAGTAAATTTGGAATGCCAAAACTGCCAATAACCAAAGGAGGATTGGAACTTACCAATCAGAACATGAAAGTGTACCTGGGAACAAAGAAAGTTAAGTACAGCATAACAATGCCATAACACTTACAGTCAGGCAGAAAAGGGGAGAAAGTAAGTAGGTTACCTGTATAAATTATATCCAAGTTTTTCAAAGATAACCCAACTAAATGGACACAATAATTAACAATGACATTGGCGGTCTGCAGAGCCAGAGCCAACTGGGGAATGGGAATAAGTCCATACAGTATTTTATCTGGTGAAAAACTAGATCTCATTAGAAGAGGGAACCAAACAATCCCTGAAGTACCCAATTTGATCCCAAAAGCCAAAAACCCTCAATACATGAAGTCTGCAAAAGACAACAAGAACAAGAAGAACAAAGAGTCAAAGAGACACAAAGACTGTTAATCAACCCATATCAAGTTGGAGACAAAGTCTGGATAATTGATGTGACCGTCCTGAAAGATTATGAATCCAACAATTTTCTGGTCTTAAATCCATTTTGAGTTTATAGATCAAATTTTGGATGTAATTTTTTGAAAAATTAAATTTACATGAGCCATATATTTTCCGCAGAGGCTTTTGAGTTGGCATGTATTTGAATGACTATTTTTTAGTTTGTAAGCTGCACAGTCATCACTTTTCCTTCAACTAAATTTTCAGCCAATCAGATTGCTTAAATCATAATCAAAATTCCAAACAAGATCTTCAAAAAAAAAATTGTTAACTTTGAAATAAAACACCTATAAATTGAATTCCTTATAATATAACAATTTTATTTATAAAAAATGTCAAAAATTATAAAAAATGACTTATAAGGAATGCCAGGAAATATTAGATTTGCACCTATATAAAATAGTCCCTTCTAGGGTCACCAATAAAGTTCTTAGAACAGCCTTTGAATGAAGAGCCAAAAAGTTTGCAATAGACCCTAGAACTAAAGTTCTAAGTATAAAAGGTCAGATAATATTTCTTTATGCTTCTTTACTGTGGAAGAAGTTGAGTATAGAAATCAATATATGGATTACATGCATGATAGATCAGGACATTCTTGGCAAGATCCTCTATATGATCTTATAAGAAGAGAAACCTATGGTATAACCAAAGAACAAATAGTTGAGAGGATCAGATTATGTGAGCGCTGCATGGAGAAAGCTACTATGGCAACTTATCCTCCCATCACTCCTATTATAGCTGAAAGACCTAGAGAGAGATACCTAGCTGATTTAGTAGATTTTTGTTGTTACCATACCTACTTCAAAGGGTACAATTGGATGTTTGTGATGGTAGACTCTTTTTCTAAATTTGCTTTCACTGTTACTTTAAAGGAAAGTTGTCAAAGATAATTTTTTCTACTTTTCAAACAATTTTTAGAACTTTTGGAGCTCCTATCATTCTCCATACTGACAATGGAATGGAGTTTGTCAACACCCAAGTTGCAAGTCTATATGAGGAATTTAGCATAAAACACATTAGAGGTTGTGCTTGCTGTCCTTGGATCCAAGGACAGGTTGAAAGGCTCAACAAAACACTCAAAAAATAAACTAAGTGTCACTCTTAGATCCTGTGGTTTTGGCTTCAAATGGACACTTATTTGCGAGGAAATGACTTACATCTATAACTAACTTAGACATGAAACTACTAAAGACAATCCCTTTGAGTTGTTTTTTGGCAAACAAATCTGTGAAAGCATCCCAGATGGAAGAATCAAAGAACTCTATGATGGCTCCCCTGAATAATTAGATGGAGTTGATGAATCAACCCGTGAAGGTGAACCTGAGATAACCCTAGGAGAAATCAAAGACAATGAGCCTGTTATCTCCGTAAGTGATGATGAGCCCCCTGAGATTGAATCAAGAACAGCTCAAAAACAAGCCAAGGCTGTTGTGAACATCCATAAAACAGCCAAAAAGATGGTTGACAGAACCAAGTGGAGGCATGACAGCCTGGGATTCTCTCTTGAAGATTATGTCTATTTAAAACCAGATCATGATAATAATACCAAGACCTGCCAAAGACCATTCATGGAGACAGAGATGGTTGTCTATTATGTGAGTAATGTTGAAAAGGGATATTGTGTTGATCTTGTATCCTGTGACAATCCAACTGAAGAGATGAAAAATATTACATAAACCGGCTCACCAAGCTTCCTGATAGACTAATCCAAGGATCAAGTCAAGTTTATGTTGAAAATATAGATGGAGATGATGATGATGAATAAAAAAAAATGTTTTAATATTTAATTTTTAATTTATTTTTAAATTAACTTTTTTAAAAGCATTGAAATAATAAACCAAAAAAAATATAAAATGACAAAAAAAAATTTAATAGGAAAATGACTTTATTTTTTATTTTCTGAGAGGAAGAGCTAAAAGCTCAATGATCTGATGATTTTCAAGCTTTGCTAGTAAAAAATATGGAGCTAGATCATTCTCATCATTCAAAGCCATTTGAGGCGAAACTGAAAGTACAGTAAAGACGTCATGACCAAAGATGGTCTCAGGGGATTTTCTAAGTGTGTAGATCCCGGCCAGTATAATGGCATTCAACATCAGGTTTTCAACACTACTAATTTCTTCAAGAACACTATCAGTGAAGACCTGGACCCCATCTAGTAACATATGTATAGAATCCAGTCTGTAAGCTATTTCAGTCCGGTCCCAAGTATTTCCTATTTTTTGGATCATAGCAATCCCCATAGCTACAAGCATATAGAATTTGCATTTCAAAGCTGGGTGTAGTAATATGAATCAAGTATAGGTCATAAAATTTGTTAAGAGAATAAGAATGTTTACAAAATAAGTTGAGAAATTTGATTTTTAGAAATTAGCAAGGAATTTGTAAGCTAATGCAAATTGTAATTTAAATGCAAAGTTAAAATAGTAATTCAAAATGTATTGATTTAAGGAATTCAAAGTTAGTAATATATTGTATGCAAAAAGTAATTAGAGAAATAAGATGATCAGGATCAGAGGTTATTAGAGAATCCAAATTAGGAAGAAATGTCTGAGAATTAAGAATCAACAGGCTATGACAATCCAAATTGGGACAGAAAATAATTAGGATCAAAGCAAACAGAATCAAAATAAGAAAATGCATTCAAGTTAGAAGAAAAGAACGGGAAAGCAGAACAGAAAGACAGAACAAGAGAGAGAGGGTAAAAAAAGTTGAGCAAGAGGGAGGGAAGATCTTTTATTGAGCTTAGGAAGTAAAAACATACAAAGTTCAAATAAAAGTTCTTCTATACAAGATTTTCCATACTTATTTATATATATATATCTTCATTAAGATTTGTTATATCAGTTGTTGTTAAGAATGTCTGATTTAATTGAAACAGATAGTCAACAAGGAAGGGAATATTTGACAGAGTTAATGAACAAGAAGATTTCAAAGGCACTTAGTAAAGTTCCAGAAGAAGGAGAGGTTTTAGAAGATTATCACAGTTACATTGAAAATTCATTGAAATCAGAGAAAAACACTATCTTGTCTTATATAAAGAAAAACACAAAGGAATTAGTGAACTTGTCTTTGGCAAGTTGTAATTTAGCTGCATTGCAATATAGGGAGCTAATCTCTTGCTTTCCTACACTGGGCTTTGGTTGAAATAAAGAATTGTACAAATCTCTTGATTGCTGCTTCATTGCTATACTGGGTATCAACAAATCTTGCTTGGTTCACAATCTCATAAGGTTTAGACCAAGCACATGAAACTTCATAGATTAGAAGCCTGGCATTATTAACATTTTTTCCAGTTATCCCATGAAGTGTAGTCAAACAGCCATATTTATGAAAGATAAAACTGAGAGTATAATTGTTGTGGACAGGTATCTGGGAGTTGTTGAAAGAATCCACCCATTTTACTGTGCTTTCAGATGGGTTTTTTGCGTGACCATTAGAATAAAATCAATGATATTTCCACCAGGGGTATAGCCTTGATAGTGAGGAATCCTTTTTTTCCTGTTTTCTTTTCTGTCTTGGTGCCAAGCAGATACCTCCAATTTTGGATTTTTCAGTTATTCATCAAACTTTACCACTTTATTTGAGAGGATTGCTTTTTTCATTGACTCCATAGCAGTTTTATTGAAAAGAGCAGATGGGTACACATGGTAGGTAGCTGGTTGCGCTTTGTCATCTGGCTATACAAACTTCTGTCCCTTTTTCAAGCTTTCAATGTCATTTGCTAAAAAGAAATCAGTAGCAATCTAAGAAAAAAAACTTACCAGTAATTTCAGTGGCTAATCTTCTAGCAAGAGGTTCTTGGCCTTGTACATTGTTTTGCCTGCCAATTGTATTAACAGGATCCAAAATTTTCTCCACAATAGGTGGTTTAAGTTCCAGCACCTTATGCCTTTGATTGTCCACTTTTTCTTCTTCCTTTTGGGTTGTATCACTGTTATTGAAACACTTGATGCTTTATTGCTAGTGTTCTCCTCATCATTACCTGTACCAGGATCTATTGTGTCAGTGGTTTGTTCATTTTCCTTCTCCTTATCATTAGAAGCACCCCCCTCTTCTGCAATAGGTTCTGGTTCAGGACTTGGGGACAATTCTGGTCTTATTAGATCAATAAACTCTTTCCCTCCTTGGATTGTAACAAGAGATGTTGTATCACTCCCCTTAACAATCAAGTCACTATTAAAAACTTCCACAAAGTCTAGTAGGGGGAATTAAGCCTTTTTCTTCTTGACCAGGTCAAGTTTGATATAACTTTTCCAGTTTGTTTTAAATACTTCATTGTCTTCGTTTTTTTTTCTTCAATAGTTTTTATAAGACTCTTAAGCTTGTCTTTACTGGTTTTCATGTCAAGAAATGCCTTATGGTACTTTTTGTAAGTGTGTCCAACTGATTTAGCCATTTTGGGATCTAGTCAAAATTATTTCAATGCAAATCTTATACATTTCAATTACTTTAGATAAAATCAATCAAAAATCTAAAAAAACAATCTTTATATCAAAGTATAATTGATCAGTTTAATATTATATTTATTACAATGTGTGCATTTTATAATAATATATTTTTTAGAGAACATTAAAAATTTATTCACTCATAAATCAATTCTGTTAAAAGTATAAATGGAGTTTAGATAGAGAGTCAGCAATATCTGAGTATAACATTCCTATAGTTAACTGTAGTAGAATCCAAGACTTTGGAAGATTCTTCCCCTTGTTAACAAATATCAAATGTTATTTCATTAAACTTAATATGGTCTTCCTTGAACCATAACTTCTAAACTATGATCATGATCCTTAAATTCATCTTTTCCTTATTTACGCCCAGTCTGGGTTGTAACTCATTTATTCTCTTATTCTTTTTACACCGCTCACTTTTCCTACAAACCCTATCTTAATCAAATTAACTAACCATGATTTGATTGCCCTTTTCCATAGTTGTATAATAACAATCACCTTTTTATTCTGAAATAAACTAAGTGATCTTTAACCAAATCTTTATATATATTTCTCTTCTTGAACAAATATCTTTCCTTACATTGAAGCTATCTTGTTCATCTACCACAAGAAAGAGCATTCTAATTAGGAATAACAGGCACAACCTTTTGAATTACTGCATAAACCCAAATCTAAAACAATTAACTGCAAACTAGCCCTTGCTTGCCTACAGTTAATCACATAGTTAAATTTAAATCACAAAAAGGCTAGATGATTTTATCTTTATCTGATTGTGAATAATAGAATAGAATTTTTTTAATTTAAAATGTTTCCAACTTCTAAAATTAAAAAAATCATTAGTATGGTATTAATTTTGTTTTCTATCACATTATTTTAGTTAGTATTCACATATAATCACCTTAAAAAAAAATACTATAAAAATTAATATCATTTTTTTTTTTGTAAGTATGTGACAAGTTGTTGCAGATATGCATGTTGAATTGTATCAGTAGAATGCCCCAATTTGGCACAGTTTCCTGATACAATTCCATGTGCATGTCTGCAACAACTTGTTGCTTAATCACAAAAACACATAAAAGATATTAATCTATATTATAATTGATCAATCTTTACTATGGGCCATAAATTCTATTAATAGTAAAACCTTAATTTTCAGTTGTTTTGGAAACTTTAATTATTTTTGATTGAACAATATATAGTTAGATACTCAGTTTAATTGAATATAATGCCCTCAAAATCAAATCTCAACCAAATCTGATTTGATTTAAAGTTTAATCTAATTTAATGAGTTTGCCCAATTGACCAAATTTTCACAGGTTTATTAGTACAGGTTTGTTGGGTTTCCTGACAAACCCTGTACTAATAAACCTGTGAAAATTTGGTCAATTGGGCAAACTCATTAAATTGAACTGACTTTAAATCAAATCAGATTTGGTTGAGACTTGATTTTGAGGGTGTTTTATCAATTAAACTGAGTATCTACCTAGATATTGTCCAATTAAAAATAATAAAATCATGAGTTTGCCTGAATGAATAAATTTTCACAGGTTTATTAGTACAGGGTTTGTTGATTTTCCTGAAAAACCCTGTACTGATAAACATGAGAACATTTGGTCAATTGGGCAAACTCATTAAATTGAATTAAACTTTAAATCAAATCAGATTTGGTTGAGATTTGATTTTGAGGGAGTTATATTCAGTTGAACTGAGTATCTACCAGTACTTTGTTCAATCAAAAGAACAAAATATACATGTCTGTATCAGAATCTAGTTGAATTTTTTAAGAGATTTAATTAAACAAAAATATAAGAATGAATGCTGAAATGAAACAAGCATGCCGCAAGTACCACAAAGCTTTAACTGCTATGGCTAAGGCCATGGCTAAGATAAAGCAAGTTAGAATCAGACTTGATGAGACAACTTTAAAAGCTGAGGCAAAAACTCTTAAAAACCAATATAACAAGTTGTCTGAAGAAGACAGGCAGCTTCTATCTTCTCCCTGGAAGGCCCTTGCCAAAACAGTTGGGCAGGGTTTTAAACTCATAAAAGAGAATGGTAAAGAAATCCTTATGATTAAGGACAACAATGACTTCAATGATGTTATTGAAAAACTAGGCAAGGTTAATATAGAAGAAGCCATTGTAGAGAAGGTTGGTTCTCAAAAAATCCAAGAAGAGCCAGCTGTAAAAAAATTGGCTCCCAATTGTGAAAAAGAGGTACATTCCTCACAGGAAAAGACTAACACCTAGGATGAACAGTGTGGTGATGAGGTGGAAATAGCTCCTCTATTTAAAAGGGTCCTTTTTGCTGACCACTTAAGTGAACCTAGGTATCTCAGGTCTTCTGGTTCAGCCTCTACAGTGGATACTGAAAAAGAGGTTGAAGAACCTGAAGACACTATAGTAGCTCAGGAATTGGCAGAGATTTGCAATAACACTATAAGATTTGAAGATGAATGTGCAGTTGTATCAAACAGCTCTTATAGTTATGATGGTATAATCTAGAAACTAGTTATAGAAGGTAATAGTTTTTTATTATAAATAAAGCCAATTAAATTAATTAGATCCTGAGAATGCAGGTATTGTTGATGGCAATAAAATGGGATATAATGTCTCAGAAAAGGACCAACTTATACCATTAATTGGTACTATAACAGAATAAAGTATTTTAACTCCTGAACAAATAGACATATGGCAAGCCGCTATGAACAAGTACCGTCACATGTCTTTTGCAGAGTGGTTAACCACTGTACCTGAGACAAAGTCAGACTGGCAAGCTTTGGCGGTCACCAACGCTCAAGAGCAATATGGTAAGCTGTTGGCAGTGAGACCGGCCTCCCTAATAGAGTTTATTGAAGTAACTTGCAAAGCAGCAAATATCAACAACTATACCAGCCTTTTGGATTTAATCAAATATACAAAGCTGCCTTTAAATTATGGACACGCCTTATTCTATATGAATGAAACTTTCAACACTCATTTTACTAGATATGATAATACTGCTGACATTGTTCCGGTTGTTAGAGCTCTTATTCCGGACTTGGCTGCAACTTGGTCAATAGATGGTCATGTTGAACCATTTACTCCCATCCAATTCAAAGCATCTTATAGATTCCTTAGAAGATTAGAGGAATAATTTAAGGCGTTCTCCTATATTCCAGCAGTTAATTGGAATGTTCAAGTTTATTACTTAGTAAGT
>CAOJZF010000593.1:0-23031 GCA_948465475.1 Thalpophila matura
TTAATGAATTTCAATTTATAGTACAATTGTGTTAATTTTCATATTATTCTAAATTATCACTTTAATTGGTCATTTTAAAAAAAAGTTTTACTATAATTTAGGTATAAAAAGTTTCTTTTTTATGTTTTTATTTTTTATTTTTTGTATATGAGAACTTTTATATTAAAGCTTTGTTTTCTGAGATAATTACGGTGAAAATAGAAAACAACACACTTTATTTGTATACAAAAATTTGTAAAGATACACTTGATTCACAATTTGTTTTACTAATAGAAACTAAAGTTCGGACTTTTACTAATTTGTACTTTTACTAATTTGGACTTTTAACTGATGCGGACAATAACTACTAACTGAAAAATATGAAGATTGGCCATTTTATGTTTGAGGGAAAAGTTAATAATAGCCTTGTCAACTTAATGTATGATCCTAAATTGTGCAAAAGAGTATTCTCTGTTTATCAATATTAAGTGGGAGGGAAAGCGGTACTTCACCAGGAAGTAAAATATGTGAAATTCTCTGAGACACAGGATCACAAAACAATGGTATCAGACTATTGTAAAAAGATAATTAAACATGTAAGAAAGCGTCAAAAGACAGAAAAGACTATGTACTAAAACAAAGATGTACTCCAATAGAAAAACCAAAAAGAAAGAGATGTAACAGTTTGAGGAAAAGGAGATGGAGTGGTTTTTTGTTTGAAGAAGAAAATACAAAAATAAGAATATTAACCCATTAAATTGAGCCACAACTAGTTTTAAGATATCAAAATAGATTAATTTCCTATTAAATCTAGAGACCAAATAAAGAACTATAATATTCAAAGAATTGATTGCCAGATTTCTAAACGTTTTAGGAAATTCACTTTATAAACAAAGTATCTAATTATAACACTCATTAGTTGATAATTTCAAATTTCTTAAAATAGTGGGCAAGCAATATAGTAATTTGAAACAAGAGTCCATCATGTTTTAGATCTAATTAACAAAAATTAAGATTTCAATTGGGTAACAAAAGATGAGCACAAGAAACAATCATTTATGAATTGAACAATGGTTTTGATGCTCACGGAAGCACAGATAGATATAGAAAATAATAAACATAAAAAATATGCAAGGAAAAAGTTAAATGTTATATAATTTCATTTAAAGATCAATAGGAAATAGAAGGCAAGAGTAAAAATAATGATAAAAAGCATCATAATAGGTTAAAAATTTGGTCATGATCAAGGAATGCATTCAGACTAAAATGGAGAAAATAAACCAAGATTTTGATATATATAATGTACAAATTAGGAAAAAATATCTGAAATTAGAAGTTTGGGGGAGATAACAATATGTTAAATTGGAATGAGATACCTTTAGAGCCAATAAAACAATTTGTAAAAGTATATGCATTTAAGGATTAGAAAGAAAAGGTCAACTAAGCATAATGATTTTCATAAAAATTATTTGAAGTTAAAATCAGAAGGAAGTGGGTGTAAATACCACAGATATGCTTGCTGCAGACTAGATTTGGAAGGTGCTACCATTAGGGATACTAGTACCTAGGTTTATTATTCTATGGAACTCTAAATTAGATATGTATCTATTGATAGTTATGTATGTTTTTAATCAAATTTTTAGGTTTAAATCATAGCCCTATCAGAAGCATAGGTTATGAGAAGCTATAGCAGAGAAGAACAATTTATTGTTTCAAAGAAAAAGTTATGGTTTAAATATACAAAGGAATAAATATCAAGGCCTTTGAAGATGATAGCAAGATGCTATGGTGATACTAGGGGCCCTACAACTGGTATAACTATATTGTAGTAATTGATGGAGCACCTAATTTTAGTTCTATATAAAACAGACTTAAGTCTTTTGTGTTCAGGTATGGTATTATTCTAAATATAGGAATAAGCCATCATAACTACTTGATCAATATATTTAAGTTTTCAAAATAATATGTAATTAGCCCTGGCCAAGATTTTTAAAATTATCTGATTAATAATATCAGGTATTCTTTGCGTTCTGTTAATGACTAGAAATTTACTAAAATTAAACTCATCAAAGGTACTTAATAAGTCTTTGTTCATATTGGTCATTATTTAACAAGCTTAGGTATTTGTTAAATTTTCAGTTAAGGATTTATTCAATTGGTCTTGATTCCCACATATGGTTCTATTGTAAGTTTTTTTTTATACTCACTAAGAATAGGTCTTTAGCAGTATAATCAATAAGTCTGTCAGTCTAAATATCAAAATTACTAATTGAAATTTCAAAACGTCTATTTTTGTTCATTATTACTTGATCAATATATAGTAAATTATCTTTAGTAATTTAGCTTTATTGTTGAGTACTATCAAAATAATAGCTGCTAGTTAAAAAATCAGTCTCATATAACAATTAAAAATCCATATTTGACTAGATTTTTTATAACGGTCAATAATTAGATGGCTTAGAAAACCAGTGGGCAAAGTGTTCTAATTTAGAGTAATTTATAATAAAGAGGCTTAATTAATTGCCTTTTTCTAAACCAATAGTTTATTAATATAATACTTGTAGTCAAAAAATCTGATAGTATAATAATTTAAAAAGTTAATTTTGTGATTCTTTCATGTTAGGGGTTCCCTTTTTGTATTTAATTTTTAAAAAGTGCAAAAAAAATAAAGATCATTGAAATTAAGTTAAAAATTTTTCTTATAATTTTGTTTAAACTTTATAAGAAATTTAATGTATTCTTTAATTATAAATTTCCAAACAAAATATTAAAGAGACTAGCCAAGATGATAGGAAATTGATAGAGTTAATGTAGAAGACAACAAAGGCTTTAACTACAGTGATAGAAAGGAAAAAATTTAGTAAGCTATCATTAGTATATATAAGATATCATCTAAAGCAAAAAAGCAATATAATGATATATACTAAAGAATACAAAATAGTTGGTGAATTTACCTTTGTCAATTTAAAACCTGAATGTATTGTAATATAAAGAGTTGCTTACTTGCTTTTCTATAGTATGTAAAGAATTTCTAAGTCTAAAATTTTGTTAAAAAATACTTTAAAACTGAATTTAATAGATTATATACTTAAAGTAAAAATGTTTTTAGGATAGACTTTTTATTTAAATGTTTCTAGTGACTATAATATATATAAAAAAGTATTTATTCAAAGGAGGCTCATTTTATACTAGCTATTTGGCACTACTTTTTCCAGACCGATACTTAGCTTTTGATCAACAGGATTCAGAGGACCTTTATACATAAAAAAACTTTCTTTTTGACAGTTATCAGGTAGCAATATATAATACCTCAATTCTGCCAGGTTAAAGGGTATTAAGTATCACCATCATACCAGGTTTTTGTCATGACAGGTCTTGCTGTCCTACCTGGATTTTCAGTTTGTATCTGTCTTCCAAATCCAACCTTCATCAACTAATTTAATCTTTTATTAACCACAAGTTTTTTTAACCCTTCCTATCCTATTAAATATACCCTAGGCCCATACAACCCAAGTTTTTTTTTTCTTTTTCCCTACCTTCTTTTCTTTTTTTTTGGCCTGACTTTTTAGGGGTTTTTTTGTGATTTATGTTTTTCTTTCTCAAGATCTTCAGTTTTTAGCTATTTCCAGAGGGTCAAAAATACCACTCTGACCCAAAGCCGGGGATTAAACCTGCAACCAAGGTGACTAGTTCCAGCTTGCACTGTTACCAGTATACCACCAAGGCTGAAACACAAACAGGAAAACTAAAGAATACCAAATTAATTAACAAGATAAATTATAACTTATTAAAACATCTCAATGGTTTCTTAATTTACCTTCTACTGAGCAAAAATTGTATAAAATAACAGAAAAAAAAAAGTTTAAAAAAAGATCATTTTTTTTTGCTTTATTTCTATGCCTTCTAAAGCATTGAGATAAAAATTGGATATCCAGGCCAGAAGGAAAAAGCTATACAGCCGGCAGGGAATGAATGCATCTAAGTAGTCAACCACTGGGAGGTTTATCTTCCAGTCTACTCTCAGTATACGTTCAGGCGCCAAATGGAACCCATAAATACCAGCCAATATAATTGCATTGACCAGTATATTATATTTACTCCCAAATTCTGTGATTGTTTTGGGATTATAGGCTTTTAGAGCATCAATAGCTTTACAAGATGCACTTAATTTATTGTTTATGCTCTGTTTTGTAGGGTTTGACCTTAGATCTAACAAGATAGTGAGGCCTATACTTACTAAGTAATAGACTCAAACATTCCAATTAACTGCTAGAATATAGAAGAACGCCTTAAATTGTTCCTCTAATCTTCTAGAGAATCTGTAAGATGCCTTGAATTGGATGGGAGTATATGGTTCAACGTGACCATCTATTGACCAAGTTGCAGCCAAGTCTGGAATTAGAGCTCTAACAACCAGAACAATGTAAGCAGTATTATCATAGTTAGTAAAATGAGCATTGAATGTTTCACCTATCTAGACTAAGGCATGTCCATAATTTACAGTTAGCTTTGTATGTAAGATTAAATCAAAAAGGCTGGTATGGTTGTTGATGTTTGCCGCTTTGCAAGTTGCTTCAATAAACTCTATTAGGGAGGCCAGTCTCACTGCCAACAGCTTACCAACTTGCTCTTAAGTTGGTGACTGCCAAAGCTTGCCAGTCTGACTTTGTCTTGGGTACAGTGGTTAACCACTCTGTAAAAGACATGTGGCGGTACTTATTCACAGCGGTTTGCCATATTTCTATTTCTTCAGTAGTTAAAATACTTGATTCTGTTATAGTATTGATTGTGGTATAAGTTGGTCCTTTTAGAGACATTATATGCCATTTTATTAGCATCAACAATACCTGCATTCTCAGGATCTAATAAATTTAATTGGCTTTATTTTTGATAAAAAACCATTACCTTCTATAACCAATCTCTTGATTATAACGTCATAACTATAAGATCTGTTTAATGCAACTGCACATTCATCTTCAAATATTATAGTGTTATTGCAAATTTCTGCCAATTCCTGAGCTACTATAGTGTCTTCAGATTCTTCAACCTCTTTTTTAGTATCCACTGTAGAGGCTGAACCAGAAAACCTGAGATACCTAGGTTCACTTACATGGTCAGCAAAACGGACCCTTTTTAATGGAGGAGCTATTTCAACCTCATCACCACACTGTTCATCCAGGGTGTTAGTCTTTTCTTGAGAGGAATGTACCTTTTTTTCACAATTTGGAGCCAATTTTTCTACAATTGGTTCTTCTAGGGTTTTTTAAAAACCAACCTCTTCTACAACAGCTTCTTCTATATTATCCTCCTCAAGTTTTCAATAATACCATTGAAGTCATTGTTGTCCTCAAACATAAGGACCTCTTTGCCATTCTCTTTAATGAGTTTAAATTCTGAACAACCATTTTGGCAAGGGCCTTCCAGGGAGAAGATAAAAGCCGCCTGTCTTCTTCAGACAACTTGTAATATTGGCTTTTAAGAGTTTTTGCCTCAGCCTTTGATGTTGGCTCAGCAAGTCTAATTTTACCTTGCTTTATATTAGCCATGGCTTTAGCCATAATAGCTAAAGCTTTGCAGTACTTGCAGCATGCTTGTTCCATTTCTAAATTCATTTTTTTATATCTTTGTCTAATTGAATTTCTTAAAAATTTAATAAAATTCTGATACAGACATGTATATTGTATTATTTTAATTAAATAAAGTATTGGTAGATACTCAGTTTAATTGGATATAACACCCTCAAAATCAAACCTCAACTGAATTTGACTTGATTTAAAATTCAATTCAATTTAATGAGTTTGCCCAATTGACCAAATTTTCACAGGTAAATTAGTACGGGGTTCATCAGGAAACCTGATGAACCCCAAACTAATAAACCTATGTAAATTTATCCATTCAGGTAAACTCATGATTATTAATTTTTTGATTGGGCAATATCCAGGTAGATACTCAGTTTAATTAAATATAACACCCTCAAAATTAAATCTCAACTGAATTTTATTTGATTTAAAATTCAATTTGATTTAATGAGTTTGCCCAATTGACCAAATTTTTCAAAGGTTTATTCATTCAGGAAAACTCATGATTATTATTATTTTGATTAGGCAATATCCAGATACTCAGTTTAATTGAATATAACACCCTCAAAATCAGATCTCAACTGGATTTTATTTGATTTAAAACTCAATTTGATTTAATGAGTTTGCCCAATTGACCAAATTTTCACAGGTTCATTCATTCAGGCAAACTCATGATTATTATTATTATTGGTTGGGCAATATCTAGGTAGATACTCAGTTTAATTGAATATAACCCCTTGGAATTTAATCTCAACCAAATCTGATTTGATTTAAAATTCAATTTGATTTAATGAGTTTGCCTGATTGATCAAATTTCCACAGGTTTATTAGTACAGGGGTTGTCAGTTTTCCTGATGAACCCCAAACTAATAAACCTGTGTAAATTTGGTCAATTAAGAAATCTAAATAAGTCAAGTTGAACTTTAAATCAAACCAGATTTGGTTGAGATTTGATTTTAAGGGCGTTATATCTAATTAATTTGAGTATCTACCTGGATATTTCCCAATCAAAAATAGTAATAATCATGAGTTTGCCTGAATGAATAAATTTTCACAGATTTATTAGTATGGGGTTCATCAGGAAAACTGACTAACCCTGTACTAATAAACCTGTGAAGATTTGGTCAATTAGAAAACTCATTGAATTAAAGTGAATTTTAAATCAAATTAGATTTGGTTGAGATTTTTTTTGAGGGCATTATATTCAATTAAACTAAGTATCTACCTTGATATTGCCCAATCAATAATAAAAATAATCATGAGTTTGCCTGAATGAATAAATTTTCACAGGTAATTAAAACAGGGTTCATCAGGAAACCTGACAAACCCTGTACTAATAAACCTGTGAAAATTTGGTCAATTGGGCAAACTTATTAAATTGAATTTTAAATCAAATCAGATTCATTTGAGATTTGATTTTGAGGGCGTTATTTTGAATTAAATTGAGTATCTACCTGAATATTGCCCAATCAAAAATAATACTAATCATGAGTTTGCCTAAATGAATAATTTTCACAGGCTTATTACTACGGGGTTCATCAGGAAACCTGACAAACCCTGTACTAATAAACCTGTGAAAATTTGGTTAATCAGGCAAACTCATTAAATCAAATTGAATTTTAAATTAAATCAGATTTGGCTGAGATTTAATTTTGAGAGTGTTAATTCCAACTAAACTGAGTATCTACCTGGATATTATCCAATCAAAAATAATAAAAGTTTTAAAAACAACTGAAAATTAAGGTTTTAATATTAATAGAGTTTATGGCCTATAGTAAAGATCAATCAATTATAATATAAATTGATATCTTTCTATGTGTTTTTGTGATTAAGCAACAAGTTGTTGCAGACATGCGCATAGAATTGTATCAGTTAACTGTGCCAAATTGGGGCGCTCTACTGATACAATTCCACACGCATATCTGCAGCAACTTGTCACATACTTACAAAAAAATCATAAAAGATATCAATTTTTATTATAATTGATTTTTTTTAAGGTGACTATAAGTGAATACTTACTAAAATAAGTGACAGAAATCAAAATTAATACTATACTAATAATTGTTTTTAATTTAAAAAAGTTAGAAACAGATTAGGATTAACATTTGTACTATTATATTATTTACAATTAGATAAAAATAAAAAAATCTAGCCTTTTTGTGATTTGAATTTAACTATGAGATTAACTATAGGAATCTTAAACCCAGATATTGCCGACTCTCTATCTAAACTACATTTATACTTTTAACAGAATTTATATATGACTGAATCAATATTTATTGTTCTTTAAAAAATATATTGTTATAAAACGACCACTTTGTAATAAGCATGATATCAAAATGATCAATTATACTTTAATAGAAAGATTGGTTTTTAGAGTTTTGAATGATTTTATCAAAATAATTGATGTATAAGATTTGCATTAAAATAATTTTAGTTGAATCACAAAATGGCTAAATCAGTTAAAGACACTTACAAAAAGTACCATAAGGCATTGCTTGACTTGAAAGACAGTAAAGATGAGCTTGAGAGTCTTATGAAAATTGTTGAAGGAAAAAAAACAAAGACAATGAAGTGTTTAAACAAACTGGAAAATTTATATTAAACTTGACCTAGTCAAGAGGAAAAAGGCTCAATTCCTGCTGCTGGACCTTGTGGAAGTTTTCAATGGTGACTTGATTATCAAGGGGATTAATACAACATCTCTTGTTACAATCCAAGGAGGGAAAGAGTTTATTGATCTAACAGGACCAGAAGTGTCCCCAAGTCCTGAACCAGAACCTATTGCAGAAGAGGGGGGTGCTTTTAATGATAAGGAGAAGGAAATGAACAAACCACTGACACCATAGATCCTGGTACAGGTGATGAGGAGGACACTAGCAACAAAGAAGCAAGTGGTTCAACAACAGTGATACAACCCAAAAGGAAGAAGCAAAAAGTGGACAATTATAACATAAGGTGCTGGAACTTAAACCACCTATTGCGGAGAGAATTTCGGATCCTGTTAATACAATTGGCAGGAAAAAACAATGTACAAGAACAAGAACCTCTTGCTAGTAGATTAGCCACTGAAATTCCTGGCAAGTTTTTTTTTTCTAGATTTCTACTTATTTTTTTTAGCAAATGACATTGAAAGCTCAAAAAAGGGACAGAAGTTTGTGTGGCTAGAGGACAAAGAGCAACAAGCTACCTACCCTGTGTACCCATCTGCTCTTTTCAATAAAACTGCTATGGAGTCAATGAAAAAATAAATCCTCTCAAAAAAAGTGGTAAAGTTTGATAGGTCCTAAAAATCCAAAATTGGAGGTATCTGCTTGGCACCATGATGGAAAAGAAAACAGAAAAAAAAGGATTTCTCCCTATCAAGGCTATACCCCTGGTGGAAATATCATTGATTTTTATTTTAATGGTCACACAAAAAACCCATTTGAAAGCACAGTAAAATGGGTAGATTCTTTCAACAACTCCCAGATACCTGTCCACAATAATCATGCTCTCAGTTTTATCTTTCATGAATATGGCCATTTGACTACACTTCATGGGATAACTGGACAAAATGTTGATAATGCCAGGCTACTAATCTATGAAGTTTCATGTGCTTGGTCTAAGCCTTATGAGACCGTGAATCAAGCAAGATTTGTTGATAACTGCTATAGCAATGAAGCAGCAATCAAGAGATTTGTAAAATTCTTTATTTCAACCAAAGCCCAGCTTCTAAATGGGAAATTCTATATGCTTGTAGTTACGGGGATTTCTATGATCCAAAAAATAGGAAATACTTGGGACCAGACTGAAATTGCTAACAGACTGGATTCTATACATATGTTACTAGATGGGGTCCAGGTCTTCACTGATAGTGTTCTTAAAGAAATTGGTAGTGTTGAAAACCTGATGTTGAATGCCATTGTACTGGATGGGATCTACACACTTAGAAAATCCCCTGAGACCATCTTTGGTCATGACGTCTTTACTGTACTTCCAGTTTTGCCTCCAATGGCTTTGAATGATGAGAATAATCTGGCTCCATATTTTTTACTAGCAAAGCTTACAAATCATTACATCAGCGAGATTTTGGCTTTTCCTGTCAGAAAATAAAAAAATCAAGTCATTTTCCTATTAAAAGTTTTTATCATTATTTTTTTTTTATTTTTTGGTTTATTATTTCAATGCTTTTAGAAAACGCTAAATTAAAAAATTAAAAACTATCATTAAATTTTAAAACACTTTTTTTATTTCTTTATCATCATCATCTCCATCTATATTTTTAACACAAACTTAACTTGATCCTTGGGTTAGTCTATCAGGAAGCTTAGTGAGCTGGTTTATGTGACTATTTCCCATCTCTTCAGTTGTATTGTCACAGGATACAAGATCAACACAATATCCCTTTCTAACATTACTCATGTAATAGACAACCATCTCTGTCTCCATGAATGGTCTTTGGCGGGTCTTAGCATTATTATCATGATCCGGTTTTAAATAGACATAATCTCCAAGAGAGAATCCCATGCTGTCATACCTCCACTTGGTTCTGTCAACCATCTTTTTGGCTGCTTTATAAATGTTCACAACAGCCTTGGCTTGTTTTTAAGCTGTTATTGATTCAATCTCAGGGGGCTCATCATCACTTAGGGAGACAACAGGCTCATTGTCTGTAATTTCTCCCAGGGTCGTCTCAGGTTCACCTTCATGGATTGATTCATCAACTCCATATAGTTCTTCAGGGGAGCCGTCATAGAGTTCTTTGATTTTTCCATCTGGGATGCTTTCATGGATTTTTTTGCCAAAAATCAACTCAAAGGGATTGTCTTTAGTAGTTTTATGTCTAAGTTGGTTTTAGATGTAAGTCATTTCCTTGCATATAAGTGTCCATTTGAAGCCAAGACAATGGGATCTAAGAGTGACACTTAGTTTATTTTTGAGTGTTTTGTTGAGCCTTTCAACCTATCCTTGGATCCAAGGACAGCAAGCACAACCTCTAATGTGTTTTATGCTAAATTCCTCACATAGACTTGCAACTTGGATGCTAACAAACTCCTTTCCATTGTCAGTATGGAGAATGATAGGAGCCCCAAAAGTTCTGAAAATTGTTTGCAAAGTAAAAAAAAGTGTCTTTGACAACTTTTCTTTTAAAGCAACAGTGAAAGCAAGTTTAAAAAGAGTCTACCATCACAGACATCCAATTGTACCCTTTATTATGGGTATAGTAACGACAAAAATATAATAAATCAGCTAGGTATCTCTCCCTAGGTCTTTCAGCTATAATAGGAGTGATGGGAGGACAAGTTGCCATATTAGCTTTCTCCTTGCAGTGCTCACATAATTTGATCCTCTTAACTATTTATTCTTTAGTTATAACATAGGTTTCTCTTCTAATAAGATCATATAGAGGATCTTGCCAAGAACGTCCTGATTTTATCATGCATATAATCAATATATCAATTTTACGCTCAACTTCTTCCACAGTAAAGAAATGTAAAGAAATATTATCTGACCTTTTATACTTTAGAACTTTAGTTCCAGGGTCTACCGCAAACTTTTTAGCCCTTCTTTCAAAACCGTTCTAAGAACTTTATTGGTGACCCTAGCAGGGACTATTCTATTTAGGTGGGAAACTAAGATTTCCTGGCGTTCCTTATAGGTCATTTTCATAATATTTGACACTTTTATAGTATAAATTGTTATATATCAATGATTTCAATTTACAAGTATTTTATTTTGAAATTAACAATAAAAAACTTTTTTGAAAATTTTGTTCCAAATTTTGATTGTAATATAAGCAATCTGATTGGCTGAAAATTTAGTTGTAGGAATACGTGATAAATGTGCAGCTCTCAAACTAAAAAATAGTCATTCAAATATATGCCAAATCAGAACCCTCAGCGGAAAATATATGGCTCATGTAATTTTTTTTTAAGAAATTACATCCAAAATTCAATCCAAAAACTTGGAATGGATCCAAGACCAGAAAATTGTTGGATTCATAACCTGTCATGACAAAAACTGTCAGGACGGTCACATTAAGTGATATAATGATAATGAAAAAAAGGTTTAAAAATGAGAAGCAATCTACTTTCATTTTTAAAACATTATCCTATAAGGCTTAGTCTTCCATAAAATATTATGAGTATTGAGAAGGTGGGAACTATAAGTTAACTAGTTCTTCTTTATAAAAGAATGAGACATGAGGACCTGTAAGGTTGACTCATGTTGTGTATAGCAATTACAAGACCAGAAAGTTTGATCACTTAAATCAATTAGGTCCCCACTTTCAACAGAAGGTTGATAGTTGTAAATGATACTTTATGAATTGATAACTTTAATTAAGATGTTAGCCTCAGAGGCTTTATAAGTTCAGTTTGTTAGCATTAGTCTTGGTGATTTACATAAATCATTATAAAGTGCAATTATAAGCAATTGTTAGATCCTTATCACAAACATTGATTTTAGTTACCTATATGGAAACTTACAGAGAATATTTTTATCAATTCAGTTGGTATTTTTTTAAGGGATAACATATAGATGATTATGCTGAAGAGTCATTATCTAAAAGATACAATTACCTATCATAAGACTATTAGTGAGGTGTGTTTGGAATAAATACATTTTAGGTAAATAAGCTATAAGTGTAGTTTACAAAATCATGGAATACTTAGTAAATGATAAGAGAATTTAGTTAAACCAGCTGATGTAAAGTCATATGATAGTTTTAGATCAGCCATTAAGAATCAGGAATTTTCAAGATAAACAAAGAGAATTCAAAAATATAACAAGAAGTTTAATTACAAACAAGTTGACATGATATAAAAGATAAAAATAGTGTTTCTTGCCTAAAAAAAGAGTTAATTTAATTTATAATTATTTTATATATCTGAACTTAGATCTAAGTGATACAACTAACATCAGGTGCTTTTTAATTGATTCTTTGTAGCATGAATACCTTGTAAGATTTGTAAAATGTTATCAGCTAGTTAAAATGTTAATCTATCAGATAAATTTTCAATCCAAGATTAAAGATAATAATGTCTTAGCTGCATTATCAGCATCTTCTGTAATTAACAATATTGAAGAATTTGAGCCTCACCTTGATTTTTTATATAAGAAATTTCAACAAAAGATAATAATATTCTCAAAATGTTTTTGATAGATCTATGATTTAACTTATGAAGCTAACAAATGAAGAGATGAAGGTAGCACAAATTTAGTACAGGAAAATTGGATTGCTTTTCCCAACATCTGACTGAAATCTTAGTGATGTTCTTTCCAAATCTTTCTTAAAAGAGATAAATTTTTAAAGTGATACCAGGATACTACATAACTTGCTAAGGGGGTAGTAATTTAAATAATAACTAATCAAACTTGCTCTAGTAGAGCAAGCTTAGCTCTGAAACTTTAAATGCAGAAATCCAGTATTAAATTCAATGAGGTGTCATAAAATTTTCCTTAAATCATTAGTTAAAACAATATATAATTGGTATAAAAACTTGGCTTTAAATTTAAACAGCTTATGTGTAATGTGGAGGTAACTAATTTATCTTAGTGTAGACTGCTTACCAATTGCAGGCGCTTTGGATTCAATTAGTTTGATCAATAAAATTAGAGAACTTAAAATAATTAGGCGCTTTGGGTGAGCTCTTGATATCATTTTATTTAGGAATGATGGTTATTTAAGGGCAATTTTAAAAGTCTTTAAATAACAATTTAATGTTACACACCTTGAACTTAAGGCAAGCGCTTAAGGGATAGCTAATTATAACTATGATCACAAAACAAGCACCAAGTTGTTATCTGATTTGTAGTTAACTTGGTTCTCAATGTGCTACTAGAATTTCAATAAAAATTTTAAACATAAATTAATAGGTATATTCTAAGGTGAGAGCCTAAAAATAAAGCACATTAACTAAAGATAGACTTTAATTATTTTGAGAAAATTAGACACAATATTCCCAAGAATAGACCAGTGGTCTCTATGTTTTTTTAACTAAAAAAGCTTGTATAGCTAGGTATGGACAGATAGTGTGCTTTGGATAGAGAATTGGGTAGGGGATCAATCTAAATTTTAGACCTATTTTCCCACCCATATAAAACTTAATAGGTTAATAACAGCATATATTAGTACTTAATTTATTTTTAAATATAAGTCAAGTATATGAAATACAGTAATTTAGATTTTATGTTATTTTTAACTTCTGATGAAATTCAAATCATATATTGTTTAAAAATAAAATCAATCATAGCATAATTTATTTTCAAGACTGTAAAACTTCCACAGAGATGCTTTCTTATAGTTTTAGGTCTGGAGGTGGTCACTAGTGTGGAGACTGATACCTAGGTTCTTTATTCTGTGGTAAGTTCTTGCTAGCTTAAAAAAGCTAAAAATAGTTTCTTACATCTTTATGTTTAATCTAAATTTAAGACTTAAATCTATTAAGAAATAAGGTTTATAAGCAATGGCAGTAACAGTAACAGAAAAAGAAAAAAATCTTTATCTTGGGTAAAAAGCTAGGATTTAAATAGATGAAGGGGAAGAAAATTAAGGCTTTAGAAATACTAGTGAGGCACTGAGTTGGAATCCCAAATACCCTAGTCCTGGTAGTACTATAAAGTAGTGATAATCTGAGAATCTTATTTTTCTATTGAATTTGACCATTCTTTATCATGATATGTTTAGATGTATTATTGTTTAGGATGCTTTTAGAAATAAGTCATCATAGTTACATGGATCACCATCCCTTAGGTTTGTCTAGAATAATACTGTTGATAAGATATAGCCTAGATTCAAGGTGTAATTATCTAAGTAGATATCAATGAGATCTTGTTGAGATTCAGAATAAAGATTGGGTCTTTTTATATAAAGAATTGAACTTGTCAAAGTTTGTTGTCAAATGTGTGCTTGTGAGGTAATTGTTTAAAATTTGGTTAAATTAAGTCTCCCAAATTAGGCTTCTGTTCATCATTCCATTCTATCACAGGTTTTTTAGAATGAGTCTTTGGTTGTGTTATTGTTGAGTTTTACTCTATTTAAGTTTTATTTTAGTATATAATTGGATTCATTCACCTTCAATAAGAATATCATTAATTTAAATTTATATATAGTTCTTGGCACTGCTTTTTACAAGCTTATCATTAATATATTTTTAAAATATCTTAAAGAATGTGTCTTTGTGTAGATTTTTGTCAATTGTTGGCCTCTACTAAGGAAAAATTATTTAGTAAATATAGTAGTTAAGACATATAATCCTTGTCAGTAATTATATAACAAGAATTAATTAATTTACTTTTTCTAAGGCAACATTGTAATAATAATTATAGTCACATAGGCTAATTATAATACAGAAGAATAACATAAATTAGCTTATAAATAATTTACAAAGACCATTTTTAGCCTAATCAAAAAATTCCCTAGAAGCCACTTTAGTTTAAGTGAAATGCAAATTTGACTGTCTTTATTTAATATAAAAAAGATTGAAGCATACATACACCATGCCAGATAATATAGTTTCTTTAAATTAATAAGAACCACTTTATAAATTATATGATGAATCAATAGTCTTATGTATAATACAATAAATTTTCTTAGGTTAAAGTATTAAATTAAACTAGAGAGATAAATACTTGATTCTTTAAGAAGTATATAAACACTTAGAAAAATAAAAATAGTAAAATTTCAACATAAAAAAGTTATATAGCATTATAAACTAAAAAAAATAGAAACATTCATAAAAAAGAATAAGAAAATTTGACCCCTAGAAAAAACCTCATGATGAAAAATCAAATAGTATAGGAGTAGCCTATGATATTAAATAATAAGTTCACCCTCAATATTACTCAGTTTACACTAGATAAAAATATCCTGATTGCTATTAATAGTTATCATACACATTATTTTCAGAGAGTTTATAATCAACTATTATCTTCCAACTTTACTTTTACTGAGATTATCACCACTCATCACAAGTGTAATAAAATAATAAATTAATTTTGAATAGATGCTACTGTATTAGTAACCATTATTCCTTTACTCTATCTTTAGAAGAAGTCTTATAAAAAATAATAATTAAGGGACTAAAAGTCACCTTTTTCATTTTTTATAGATATTATGAGAAACTAAGAGGTTAATGATCAATGAGATTTATAATAATCTAAAATTTTGTCTAGTTCAGTTAACAAGTTTGAAGCAATTAACAGAAAGTTATTTACATCATGAAATAATTAGTAAATAGATCTAATTTATTTTATTAACTTAAAAGTCTTAAATAAGTCAGAATAGTAGCATTTGTTTTAATGTTTATCCTAATTTTACTTAAAAAGTAAATGATGTTGAGGTTTTTTTGTCTGAGATAGACTTTCTAAAAAATTAGATATCTTTTATCAAATACCTTATCTAGAATAGGGCTTGAGATTTAAGATCTGATATTGAAATTCATGAAAAGTGAAATTACTTACAACATTTATGTTATAGACATATTCTGGGACTTTTATATTACCAGATATTTAAACCAAAATTCAAAACCCAAATCTAAATAAACTATCCTGTGCACTTTAGTTTTATAGAAATTTAAGAACAATACTACAATGTTTACAGGACCCAGATTTTTAATACTCAATCTTAAATACCTAGATTCTGAACACCTGGATCTCAGAAAAGTTAAATGATAGGCTATTATCTACAACATCACTCAAAATGGTCATAACATATCTATAGATATGGGATTAGTAAAAGAAATTGAGCACAAAGTTTTTACTAAATTTTTTAGAAAGAAAAATGAGATTTTTATTGTTTAGATCTTAGTGCTTTATTTTTGGCTAAGGCGAATTTAGCAACAGAATTGTACTAATATTTGATAATTGTCTTAAAATATCAAAGTGCCTAACTTAGAGGGTTAAAATGGGATAGTATTAAATTTCAGAACTGGAAAATGCAAAACTATAGTATGAAATTGATTAAAAGCCAAGAATTGCAGATTTGGGCCTAATTTTATAGTAGAAAGAAGAGTAAAAGAAGAGAAATAGAATGAGATCTCAGATATAAAACTATCTAGAATAATAAGAATTTTCTAGATAATCAGAAAAAAGATAAATAAAAAACAATATTTGAAATATATAAAGATCAGATCAATTTTTTTAATTAAAAATATGATTAGACAATCCACACTATTTACATATTCCAAAAAGATTTCCTAGAATAAAAATGAAGATAAATATATTATATTCTATGAGAAATTTAATATAATAAGAAAAATGCAAGAGCATATAACAAGAACATTTGCAAGCATGCCAAGATGTTTTTGACTTCCTCCTACTTCTATAAGGTTTCTTTATTGGAGCTTTAAAAACTTCATAATTTTTTAAACAAATTAACGTTTTTATCAAAGATTAAGATGTCAAAACTTTTATTAAAATTTATTTCTTTACTCTACTTTTCTCAAATTGAATATCCTTGAAGTGTTATCAAAGTTGAATCCTTTATTACCAATAATAGTATTGAACTGCCTATGCCACAATTCTAGAAAGGATGTAATTATAGGACTTCAAAGTTAAAGTAATCACACTGACATCAAATAATTATTCATTTGACTTTTGACTACACTCTCTCTTACCAAGTTACCTGTCTATTGTCTTCTAAAGTACTGAACAAAAGTCCTGAATATAACTTTATGTTTCTCAATACATCATATATTGAGAAAGGCATTTCAGGTTTTGTTGAATTTTTCCTTTTTATTATAGCTTAAGTATGGAATAATTCTATAGCCTACTTTACATCTGTTAAAAATTGGATTTGTATTTATTATTAAGCACAAAAAACTTCTCTGGTATTTAAACCAAGCAATTAGTAAAGAAAAAGTGGAAAACCATGTTGTGCCCCCTATATATGAAAAGCCTTATCCTGTTGTAGGAAAGTGACCTCTAGAGACCACAAGTATAGCTCATCTTTTAGGCTCCCAGAAGGCAGTATAATCATAAAGTCTCCAAAGAGATTAAAAATCTTGTAGTAGAGTATTTAAATTTAAAAGATTAACGATTTCTGGTTGTGATATCACAAAAGTAAATATTTCATGAAATTTTTAGGCACTATAAGAAACAAAAATTATGAATTGGTTCAATATAAGGTTTTAAAAAAAAGATTCACTCCAGTAATGTTTGATACAATAGATAAATACAAACAATCATATAGGGATTAGGGCTTGTTTGTGCAAATCTACAAGGTCTAGAGGTGAAGTGTATCAGAGCTTCAATACCAATTTAGTAGCATACCATCATCTTCTATAGGGGACATCATCCAAGAAAGAATATTTCAAGCCCTAGAGCCAGAAGAAAGAGAAATTGAGAGAGTGGCCCAGGCAAGGTTAGGAAACGGTTCACCAGATAGAGAAGAGAGCCAGCAGCCAGAGCAGAGTTGGTAACCCAGGGGAGGCACTGGGGCTAGCTAACTGTCTTCAGAACTGCCTGGAACACTATCAAGCCAAAGTTAATTTTACCAAAGTAGAAAAAAAACAAGATAATAATTTGATATATAGAGATATTTATTTGAAGAATATCCTAAATAAGCTTATTATACCAACATATAGGTCCTTTTAAGTTGAGCTATTGAAGAGCTAAGGGAAATCTAGGGAAAATTGGGGGGGAGGGAGAGAAAGGATTGATGAGACCAAAAGCGGTACAGGCTGTCTTAGATCAAGATTGAGAGAGAAGACTGGGTCACAAGATGGGAGGCGGACAAACAGGGCAACCTGGTCAACCTGGGACTAGGGATAGATCTTGATAGCATCCTCACTGAATCAGGAAGAAAAGGGTTAACCATTTATAGATTTTTAGTGAAGAGAGTTATTGAGTCATAAAATAAAAGTTTAATTGTTCAGAAATAATAAGTAAAATCATCTTGTTCTTAAACTAGATACACTTTAAGCTTGCCTTGGGAAGTAAAATGTCTAAAACACCCAATTGAGAAGGCTGGGGTGTGACAAAGTATTAAGGAACACTAGAGCAAAAAGTATAAATTAAAACATTTCTTAATTTTTAATTGGAGTTGGCAAATACATTTATTAGAATTTATACCTTAAAAGGCTCAAGATCCAAGTTTGGAAGGATATCTGTCAAATATCAAAGTCAAAGTGAGAAAATGATGAAAACGTGTCTAAATATGGACTTACAGAGCATCAATGAGAAAATGCATAAAATGCATAAAAATTCCTGATCCTCAACAGGAAAGTTAAGAGAGATAGTTAACAAGCAACCAACAAGATTAGAAGAGAGAGCTTCTTTTTTAGAGCCATTCTGATAACTACTCTATAACAATTCAGTTATCACACATCCTTTGTATAAAGAGTTTTTCTTGAGGGAATATACTTAATTAATTTTTCTTTGTTTTCAATTCTCATAAAAGTAGTTCATTTTACTAAGAAAGATAAGTTATACATTAGGATAATAAATACATTGCAAGAAGTCAATAACAAAAAGATTCCATGTGCCCTCAAAGGATAGATTAAGGAAGAAGAACCACAAGAGCGGTTTCATGATTATGTTGACAAGTTAGACAGTGTTGGTGAAAGTAGTGTCATTTTTTACATCGAGAAGAATGGGGTAGAATTAGCAAAAATAAACCTATTTCAAATCTTGTTATCTGCCACCCTGTACCAGGAAACAAGAATTTCACTTAAAAAACCTGTGCAAGTTCAAAACTATTAAGTAAGCCTTAGTAGTAGGGGAGTGCAGTATCTGGTTTAGAGAGGGAGAGGAATTTTTTGATTGCAGCTTTTTCTAATTGGGGTGGTTTTTAGAATCTAGATTAAAGCAAATTAGTTTCATCCTTGAGCCTCTTAAGGAATTCTTCATATTATGCCTGTGTTTGTTTGTTCAGAAGGAAATAAATGAGAGCAAGGGCCCCTATGTTAACTGAAAATGTATTTTCCAGATCTGGCAGAACTTTCCTAGGGCACTTATAAAAGTAGCATCTGCAAGCCACTTATCTGCATCCAGTAGTCCTGTTCAAGTTTTTTTTGTATCTAAGAAAATTATTCTGTAGAAGTAGTGAGATACATAATAACAGAGGAGAAATTGATCACCCTTTAAAATAAGCTAAATGGGGGGAGCAATGGTGAGAGTAATAAGGTAAGCAGACTTAGAACCCAAACTATTTTTGGTGCTGATGATGATATAAGTAAGATAGTTGCGATTTGACTTAGAGTTCTTATGAAATTCTTTTTTAAGTCACTTTACCTGACGTTTTGAATTCAATTAAGTAAGTTTTATCTAGATTTGTATTATCATCAATGTACTTTCTCAATTGCCACCTAAACGTTCTATTAGTGAGGTTTTAGGTAGTGTAAAAGTATTTTTATTTGTTTTTTAGTAATCTTCTTAGCCTTTTCAACAACAATTTCTTTAAACTGAAAGAATCCCTCTGTTATCACCTTTATATAGATTTCTTTTCTATCACAGTCAATTTAGTTTAGGGTAGTGTTTCTAGTCTTATCACATCACTATAAGAAGTAGCTATCAAGGCTAAAACTAGGGCTACCCTAGCTTGCTGTCATTAGAAATGTTTTATCTTATAACTTAGGCACCACCAAAGACCCATCCTCACCATTAAAGATACTGCACACCTTGGTAAAGTCCCAGGTGGTATTGACTCTGCCTGGGAGAGTCTTTTTTGAAATTTTGGTGGTTTTGTGGCAATGACTGGAGTTCCCTCAAGTTAATCATCAGAGTACTTTTCCACCATACCTTCAAGGATTCAATCATCATCATCCTCTATCAGATACTCATCTCCTTCTGGTAGACAGCCTCATATCAAACTTCAATGTCTGATTCTGGGTCTTTGACCTCCATAATAGGATCCTGGTGGGTGATGGAGGAAGTAAGAATTGGAAGTGAAGAGGAGGAGGGTCTTTAAATGGAGAAATGAATCTGGGAGGAGGCAGAGGTAGTTTGAGGTGGGGGGAGGAAGTTTGATGAGGGATTATTACAAATGATGGGGAGTAAGGAATGTATGATAAGTAGGAGGGTTGTTATGAGTGAGTGTTGTTGAGGTGAGGGGGTGTTGAGTTGAGGCTGGTGAAGTTTTCTCATCATATAGATCCCCCATATCAATACTTAAATCATCAAAAAATAATAAAGTTCTAGGTTGAGGTGGTGGTGAGGTGATAGTAGGTTGCGGCAATATGGTAGTTGGTATAGGGGTTGAATTTATGCTATATATTGCAAAAATTTCATATGCTAATTCATTAAAATTTGAAGCTATTTTCTCTAAACACCTTCTTCTTCTTTTGCTGTAATTTTCAAAGGGCGGAGGTAATGATAATTTGATGTTAAGGTTGAGTTTGAAGGGTTGTTGGAATTATGATGGTGGTAGTTAATAAATAGTTGCGGTGGTAGCAGTGGTAGTAGTAGGTTGTGTTGTTTTTGGGCAATAAACCTTTCTTCCTTTTTTCTCTCTCAAACTTACTATAATAAAACTAATGTTATAATTATTTACTTTAAAATTGAACTATTTCATATATGATACTATACTATAAACAAGAAGAAGTGGTTTCATAATATATTGATTTGCTAAAAATGAATGTAATTTATTATAAATGATCAAGATGTAGAAAAAATGATATTTATTATCATATTAAGTCATTTGTCTCATTGATTTAGTATATTATAGATAAAACTTATCACAGTTATTAGGTATAACTAAAATTAAATTATCTATTTGTTATGAAAACTAATATTTAGTATGAATTTTAGATATAATAGATTTTAAAGAAAAATTATGTTTCCCTATATGATTATAATTCTGATGTAGAATTTTAAATAAAAAGATTATGAAGAAGAGAGATTATCTTTGATTATATAAGATATAAAACATCAAAGAAAATAATATAAGCTTCAGCAAAAAAATTTTAAACTAGTGAATTAAATTATTCTTTAAAAGAATAATTTAGATATTATAACTAAGTATGATAATTTTTAACTTGATTTTAATATGTGTTTGACATAATGTAACAAACTAAAGAAAAAGCAGGAATCTGTTTTATTATCATACTATAGTTAATATACCCTAATATGAATACTTTTTAATTTTTTGGTGTCTAAAGTTATTAAGATCAGTATGAAGTAGACAAAGTTATTTTATTGGTTGTGCTTCTTCTTAACTCTAATTTATTTATGTTACATTTTTAATTTCTGTTGTTTTTAATATTGTATACTTTAGTGGCTTATATTCAGGATATAAGCACATTTATTATATATATTTTTAACTTAGAAGAAAGTGCTATGTTTTATTATAAAGATTAAATTCAAAAATATGAATAGATAAGGTTTATCTTATTGTGTTTATTTGTTTTTTTAAGATCTTTGTTTATACTGATAATTTTTTAACATTTGATTTCTTCTTTTCTCTATATTTTTTATCACATCCTTTTGTTCTCACTTGAGCAATTCTCTGCCCACAACTTTTATATCAATTATTTTTGTCTAAAAAAAAGGTTGAAACAGGGACAATAATTAACACCCTCAAATCTCAGTCCACAATTCTCATTTTCATTTATTCTTCTATATAAAATCTCATAAGTTTACATTAAGAAATGTTTTTAATCCTATTTCTAGGGTGCACCCCTTATAAGATTAAAAATGATAGTTGCTAATCTTTCCAAAATTCTTGGTTTTTTAGGTTCAGTAGTATCCCAATGAACCCTCTTTTAATATTAAACATATATCAATCAAAATATCTAAAATCTAATATACTATTTATTCAATAATATAGCTTAACCATACCTTATATAATAAGGATCAATTTGACATTTAATATATTTTTTTAGAGTAAAAAAGCAATGTACTAACAACATTAATTTTAACGCTATTATAGATGCTATGTAATATGAAGATTTTTTTTGCTATTAATTGAATTATAACTCATCTTATTTGCTTTCCCTATAGCCATTAAACACTTAGTAGCTCTTGTATGCTTTTCCCTATATGATAAGAAAAGTTTATTATGCTTTTATCAAAGATATAGGGTTGTAGTTAGCACTGACTTACTGATACCATAGTTAGATAAAACTAATTTTCTATTGTTTAAATAAAGATATATCCAAAAAGGGAGGTCTAAAACAATATGCTTTATTTTTTAAGGTTTTGCTAATATTTTATAGATTTCTTTTCTTAAACTCTTTTTTAATGTAATTTGTTAATTCCTCAATAGCTAAAATAGTAATAATTTTTTCTAGAAAAAGACATATGTCATCAAAAGAAAAATTAATCTAGAAACTATTAACAAGGCCAACCAAAATCTTCTAACTCTTAACCCTCCCTTGCTAAGAACAAGAAACCTACTCCTGCAATTCCTGAGGAGAAGCCTATATCTATATCTGTAGTGGCATTTTTTCTTAAATTTTTTACACTTTCATCATTTCTTATATATGCTCTAAGGATAGTCTAGCTAAGACTGTATCATTTTTTTAGTAGAAATAGCCAAAGGGTAGATTTC
>CAOJZF010000594.1:0-17082 GCA_948465475.1 Thalpophila matura
AGCCTGATAAATTTACCGAATAATAGCGGCAAATCATGACTTCAAAGCGCAAATCACGACCAGAGTACTATTTTAAGTCATGTACACTATCATTTATAAAAATGTCGATCTACAAAAGTTTTTTGCCAGTTATTAAAGTAACTATAACTAAAGTATTTTAAGAAAAAAGTAATATTACTATCCTGATTACTTATTGGAGAATCAATAAAACCTAAAAAGGTTTACATACTGCTATGAATTAGTTGGGAGTACAAATGACGTCATCTAAACGAAAATTCATATTTTGTTCAGAGAGTATTTTGAGCTTTTAAAATCGAATATAATCTAATGTATTTTTTCACCGAATCAGAACTTAACCACTGGCGAAAACAGTTTATAAAACTACTGAAAAAACAAAATCCTAATCTCAAACCTATTTTGCAGAGTTAATTTCTGAGCGGAATCTCGAATCTATCATAATTTCTGTTTAGATAACGCCAAGTATAAAAAATTACCAAGCAAGAAGGATCTGTAAAATTATTGTTTGTAGACAAGTTTTTTCCGCATCGATCTTTTGTTTCATTAAATAAACTATCCCACAAGGACATTTTTTTGGTCTGTTTAATCAGAAAAACTACTGATAATGTATTTAAAACATATGATAGTAATGTGAAGATATTGGAAGGGCCCCCATTTGAAAAGTTGTTTTATCAATAAAAAAATTACTTGACTTGGAAATAATAACTGTTTTACTAAAGTTTGAGTAAAGAGATAAATTGTGTAAAATAGTATGTTTTTATTGATATTTGAACTTCCTTTGATGTTTCATGTGTTATGAAATTGATTCAGAGGTAATAAAATAGGATAGTATTTGAATATAAATGTAATTATGTAGATTATATCCAATTTTAAATTAATCCAGATCCCTCAGAGAATAAAACTACAAATTAAAATCTTTACTCCAAATAATCAAGAAAAATCTAGGAAAGTTGGTAGTATAAAAATAAAGTTAAAATCTGCTTATATTGTGAAAGTGAATCCTCTAACACAGTGGTCTCTAAACTTTTTTTCTATTTGCCAATTTTTTTGAATTTTATAGAAATTGCCAATTATATATATATATGGTTTTACAAAACAATTAGAAGTAAAACTTCAATCTATCAAATAAGAGACTACAAGTATATATTTTATGAAATGTGCTATTTGATCTTTTTAAAAACATCTATTTATATATAACAAGTGATTTATTCTCACTTTAAGCCTGAAAAAAAAAGATTAATTGAAAGGACAATAACAAAACACCACAGGAAGATATATATTTTTACTAAAAAAATTGCTTTTACAACCAAGACAAATGTCAATCTGCCAAATATTGGCAAAAAATTATAGTTTCAATACTACTGCTCTAACTACAGAATTAGCTTTAGATAAATTTTATCTTTAATGTACCAATTAGTAAGTACCATATATTATAGATCAAACATCAAATAGAGCTATTTAAATTAGCATATAGAGTTTTTTTTATAAAAAACCTTTCATTCTCTTTTTTATGGAATAAAGAAAACCTTGAATAAGTATAACAAGTATTTAGAATACATAGTTGTAGACAAGCTTAGGGTCTGAATTTAAAACACAGCTTTTTTATAGTATTGATCAAATTAACAATTAGTATCTAAAGTCTAATTTCAGGTATAGTTCTGATATTTAAAACCCTTGTAACTAGGTTTAAGAGATTTGATAGAAAATTGTTACTTAAAACTAATATGTATGATATTATAAAATTACATATATATGTATATAAAGTTTTTTTTAAAGATCATAGTTGTTATATAGTCCTTAAATTTTAACTATAACTTAAAAACCAATTTTAAAAAATCAATTCCATTTATATTAAGATTCGATTGCTTTTAAAAAATTAAGTGAGTCTTAAATTAGAAATATAATTTATCAGATTTTTAAGTAGTGAGATAAATTAGTAAAATGTTAAAGATGGAGTAATGATAGAAAGTCAAATCTGATTTTGAAAAGATTTTAGATTAAAGCCTTACATTAGAAATTTTTGCAATAATTAAGCCAATTCACAATTAACATCACATTTCTGAAGTTTAGTGAAAATAACTAAATGAATTTATCATAAATTTTATATAAGATTATCATCTAAACTTACTATAACTAGAGAACTTACATTAAAAAAAATACTAATCCAGGTTGAAATTAAAAGGTCTATTATGATGGCCTAGTGTTTTTTTAATTCAAGTTTCTAGGGGAGAGTTGCTGATTGCAATTTAACAAATTACAATTTGGTTATTTTTTTTAAAAATATTGACACCCCAAAAAATGATCAAAATAATCAAAATCATAATAAAAAATTGTAAACCATTTCCTAAATTTAACACCAAATCTATCAAGCTCTGAATTTATAATATCAGGAAAAAAAACTATATCATTATATCAACTTCTATCTTATTTTTATAAAGATATCTGGAAATTTATATCACTTTTCTTTACTTGAATTATAGGTGATATTATATATATTTTATCTTTACTGAGTCAAGATGCTATAAAGCAATTTAATTTTATTTTATGAATAACTATCTAATAAGCAAAAGAAAAATTTTATTACTATCCTATTTTGAATTGGAAAGGGGTATTTGCAATACTAGTAAGTCATGAGTGCAACCGCTAGGAGACCAAAGTGTTTGCGTCTTCTTTTATCAGAGTAGGATTCTTTAGCTATCTTTTTTATTCTGCTGTAATTCTTAAGTCTCTTATAATTCTTCTTGTAGGTATCCTTATTGCTATCAAACTATTTGAGGAGCATCTTGGTCTTCCCCTGTTCTACTTGGAGGTTTGAGAACATATGTTCAAATGTGGGATTGGTGAAGATAATCAGGCTATTTAACTGATTGTGTCAACTCTCTAAGGAGGAGGTGGTCCATAGGCCATCTGTATAAAAGTACTCATATTGGCCCCAAATAATCTTACCCTTCAGCTTACTCCCTGTTATGGTACTCTTCACTTCCCCATTCTGCTGTCTAGTGAAGTACTCAATAAACAGTTGATGGATAGATTTGTTCTTCTTCATGTAGGTAGTGTCTAAGAAGGCTTCTAGCAAGGGACAGACTTTCTCCCTTCTGACAAGAGCTAGGGTGTAGAATTTCTTGATGGTCTTCTTATTCTTTCTGGCAGCATCTTCCTTGTACTGTTGATAGAGTTTAGGCATCTTCCTTAGTCTCCTCTCTAGACTCTGAGTGAAGTGATTGTAATACCCATGAGGTGCTCCCCCCAAGAAACTATGAAGGCCTTTGCCTGTGAAAGTTTAAAATCAACAAGGAGGTACTTGTAGTAAGGGAAAGCTGTACTAACTACACTAAACTTTTTGTTTCCATTTCTTTTCTCAGGTCTCTTAGCTTTAGGGTAGTCCAGATAATGACCTGGAAGGAACTCTTTGAGCTTTTCTTTGAATCTGGCAAGAGCCTTTGTGTAGTCCTTTTGTTCAGAATGATTCATAAGAAATTACAACAGAGGGACGGTCTTATCACCAAATTGACTATGAATAGTCCATAGTTTTTTAAAAATAAAGGGAGAACTTCTGAAGGTGGCATCCATCAACCACTAGTCAGTCTGAAAAAGTCTCTTAAGGTTCCCTTCTGTTGCAAAGCAGATGATTAAAGACTTTGGGTTACTACCTGTATCAAAGAGAAGAAACTGACTACCCTTGATTGTCAGCTGAAGAGGTAAGGTAACAGTGAGTCTCTTGAGACTATTTGACTTGGACTTCATGTCTCTAGGCTTCCTTCCAATACTTGAGAAGTAGTTTACAATGTCCTAAAAGGTTTCAATTTCTTATTCTTGGATAGGGGAGACATACTTCAGTTATTAGTTACAACTTCAGCACTTATCTTCCTCCCACTAACTATAAAATACTGTCTCAAGAACCAGAAGAATATCTTCCTTAAGAGGTCCATAGGAAATCACAGGTATTATTTAGTTCTATTTTGGGGGGCACCTTATTCTTTGCTGTCCTATCAGTGTTTGTTCAATAAAGGTTTAAAAGTTCTTAGTAGCCAACCTTATTGGACAGTCCTTTCCCTCACAATGGTAATAGTGTTTAAGTTGATCCTTTCTCCCATCCCTACAACAGTGAACATAGCCATCATAGTAGAAGCCCAATCCCCCTTCTCTGGACATGATCAGGAAGCTCTTCTTCCACTTCTTTTGGACAACAAAGGTAAAGTTAGGACCATGAAACTCATTGTGAGCCTTGTGTAAGTCCCACACAGGGTGCATTTGATTTGGATTATCTTTTACTTTGACTTCAGTTGGTTCTTAAAGTACCTTCTTCAGGTTCTACTATATCCAGGGCTTCAGGGTCAGATTTGGAGAAGTACTGTTGGAGACTTTCCCAACCATTGTGGAGACCTGGCCATTGATCACAGACAGCAAGTCTCCTTTCAGAGTAGCCATTTGCTCCTGGTGTCCGCTGAGGAAGACTCAACATACCTTGAGCTGTCCATTGGTCATGGTGGCAATGTATTTGCAGAGGGCAGTTAGCCCTAAGGTAGAACTGGGGGCAATAGCTCTTCAAACCAAATCCTGTGCCACCAAGGGGAGCAACTCAAATACATCCTTTCTGGCATGGTCTTGGTGATTAGGTCTAGGAGGTATAATTAGGAATTTTATTGGTTAAACATAGTTGTTATATATTACGGATTGAAGACTAAAAATAAAGTCAGAAAATGTATTTATTTTATTATAATAACACTTTTAACTTTTGAATATTGATTTATTATGGTAGGGGAGAGTGAGACCCTTTTATCTCTGTTGTGAGGGATCCAGGTATTAATTATTCTGCCCAATTTGATCTATTTATCTGACCAAGTAAACTCAGTTCCTAGATGCCAATAAAGGATGCACTTGTTGAACTGTTGGTCCCCTTGGATCCATGGGCTTTACTTGGCTGGTTAGGTTTATGTTTTGGTTCTGAGCCTGTTGGCTGCTTATGTTAAGAGTTACAACAAGTAATCCTTACCCCCCTCCAACACTTCACCCTCATTGTCCTCCAGAAGGTAAACGTCCCTCTACTCCATAAATTCCTTATATCCAAAATCAATATTTGAATTGGGTTTCTCCTCCTCCATATCCTTAGTCAAGGACTCTGGTAGGATGGGAAATACCTATTTCTGTCTTTGGTAAGTGGTCAAAGGAGGTTGATTTGGTGGAGTTGGTAAAGCTCCTGGGGATGATTTGGTGTAGCAAGGCTGGCTTGTTGAGTAGCTTGCCTCCATAGCAGGGGAATGTGCATTGAGCCTGTCCCATTCTTCTTCCCTGAAGCATTCTGTCTCAGGGTATTACCCCATATCAACGTTGAGGTCATCAATATTATCATCATATGAAGGTTGTAATAACTATATAAACTCCTTTTCTTTTCTTCATATTTCCCTTCTTATTCTTCTTTCTTCTCTTCCTTTATCACTTAAAGTTTTCAAATCTTATGACAATTTTATGTAGCCTTCTACAAGCTTTTTTCCTTTTTGAATTGCTTCATATTCTCTATTCAACCTTTTACAAGAAATCTTATCCAACTCCCTGCTGCCAAGGATGTTTTATTTTGTTGAACATTTGCAATAACATCTAGTAATGAGAGAGGAGTAGATGATGTGGGAGCTATAGTTGAAGCAAATGTGGAAGCAGAAGCTTGTTGTGTAGGTATTAGTTGTTGCTGTTTATTTAAAAGAGAAGAAGGAGCAAGGTCTTGCTGAGTGAGTGCAGGAAAATAGTGAGGTTGGGGTGAAATAGGTGGAGTAGGGGCTTGTTAAGCTTGTGTTATTATTTCTGTTTATGCTAGTAATGCTGGCTGTTATGGGTTTTTTTGCTACTTTCTTTGTCTTAGCGGTTTTCTTTAACGTTTTGGGTGCTGGCCTAGGCCTGTTATCCTTGCCTTTGTTATAACTTGATCAAAGAAGATACATTATTAGATGATTTTTATTATAAGAACATATTAAAAATGACAATAAAGATAGCTATAAAGTTATGATATGTTTTTATTAGTATATTGGGATAAAATGGGGTAGATTTTAAAAATTTCTAATGCAATTTACAGTAAGTTTTTGGTATACTTGGTATATGCATATGAATTTCATATAGATCTTGTATGTTTTGTTATATCTGATATATCATTTCAATATGGTATAGTAGTTAGTAAACTTAGCTAGATCTGGGCAATTATATGATGCCTTTTAATTGATTTTATATAATACGTTTTCACAATAATCTAATTTAAATTAATATTAGGATTGCCTAATTTGTAGAGACTAGATTAAAATTAAAATTTTTAATTCATAATTTATGATTTGCAAGTGATAAGATTTAGGCTTGGAATCTTATTTCTAATTTAATAATTTATGATGAAATTTTTCTTAATAAGTATCTATTGGAATTGCAATTTGTAAACACAATTTTTAAATTTAATTGGTTTATGAAAAATTATAGATTTTCTATCAAGTATATCAAAATTCAAAATTTAACTAAAATTAATTGCAATTTTAGGATTTGCAATTAAGCACTTTCCTGTTTCTATTGATTTAACATACAACTTTTACTACAATATCAAAAAAACTTATTTTGAATTGATATGATATGATAAGCTTTTAAAAAGTCTACCCAAAAGTTTCTTTTTCATATCTTTAGATCATTTTAATTTTAGAATACACTACCTTCTTTTAAGTAGTTTTACTCTAATAAAATTACAGGTTAGTTGTAACTTTAACTAACAATTTTCATTTACATATTTGGATCTTCTTTATAAATTTAAATACCAAAATAAAATCTCAAACTTTTAAAATTAGTTCTTCTATTTAGTGTAAATTTTATGAAACTAAGTTGATTTAACAAAAACACTGAAAGAATAAGAAACTTTATCAGAGAATCTAAACTTATTCTTAAGAGGTTTTCTAAAATTAAAATTTAATTTGCTCATTGCAAGTCATAACTTTTTAGTAATAAAAAACGCAATTTTATCCAAGAAATCCAATTACAGAGACAAAAGAATCAACAGGTTGGAGTTGAGAGCAAAAAAAGATAATGTGTAAAATCAAGTTAGCTGAAAGTAAATAGAAATATCAAGTAATTAAGCAGCAGAATACCTACCTAAATATCAAAAACTTTGACTTGAATCCAGAAACCTTCTCCAGAACCATCACTCTTAAGTAATAAGGTATGCTCTACCCCAAATTGCCAATATTTTTTAGAGAAAAATCTATCTGCAGGGAAGGCTGTCCAGGAGATGAAGATTAAGCTGTAGCCTTATCAAACCAGTTAGTTTAATTGCAAAAAAGCCTTTGCCTATGAGTCTTTGTTTGAAAATTATCTAAGCAGCAACTAATTAGTCTATAAAAATTAGGTCTATCTCGCTTTTTTGATTTTTCTTAAAAACACAATATTTTGATATCTTACATTCACATCTTTCTAAATAAATACTCTATAACCATAATTAATAAAAACCAGGAGTTCTGTTTACTAGACATCTTCTTAAGTTTATATCACCTTCTTCTATCCTTGTACCTTTTAAATATCCTATATTTTAAACTACTGCATATCTTATTGCCTGTGTTGTTCTTGGGGCTAAACACTTCAGCCTCAATAACACTATTTGCATCATAATCTCTGCCTTGACACCAATTCTGTCTATCACAATTGTAGAACATCCAATTAGAGACTAACAGTTTAGTATTTGGAAACCCTTATTGATCCTTGCTTTAAATATCTCATTGCTAAATGATTTTTATTCTTCTATAAACCTGTTAGTACCCCAGGGATCTATAACATGGCTGTAAATATTGAGCAAAGCCTTTCAAGTCCTGCAACCCCCTCTAGTCAGTCTGGCCAGAATCTCATAGGTTTGATCCCCCACCTTCTAAGAATTGGATTTATAATTCTTTTTTTATAAACCACCACTGCCAGGTTCTCATTAGTTGCACTGAAGAAATTGTACATACTACCTCCAATATAGTTGAGGTGTCCTCTGTGCTAGCCCAATTTCCCTCCTTCTTTTATCCTGTCATAAAACCTCCATATTGGGGCAGCTCTTCTCCTTACCCTCAGTAATGAGAAATATAACCTGAGAATATTACTTAACTCTTAGGTGGTAAAGGAAAAAATGATGAAGAGATCTTTAAGGAATTACTTTAGCCATCTGGGTCCTCCTATCCATTGAAGTCCCACCTTTATCTGCCAAACACATCCTGTCTTCAACTATAGAAGATTATCTTGTATTCAGTAGTCACTCCCACTAGTCTTTTCCCTTGTCTATAGCCTCTGTCATGATTGTACCTCATACAACTACATAATTGGGAAACTATTGTTTGAATAGACTTAGCACTCAAGGCTATATTTTGGGAACTACCTGTATTTGTGGGTAATTGGGTTAAACCTTGAATTATTAGCATATAGAAAGTTAAAATAAATTAACTTTAGGAAAACTTCCAGGTTTTTGCAATACCATTTAACCTATAGAATACAATTAGCCAGTTCTATCACAAAATAACTAATTTATGGAATATTAACCTAGAATTAAGATTTTTATATTACTTTTTAATTTCAACTAGTTATCTTTTAGTGAAAAAATTGGGCATAATAGTAACACTTTATTTATTTCTTTTTTTAAGTGGATAACTTAACTTTTGATTTTAATTTAGTTCACTTATACATACTTAGTATAGATTTACTAAGTTCTAATTATATGCAGGCATAAGTAAGGTTAATAAAAAGTTGTTTAACATTTTCTTGTAATTACAGGAATTATTTAATTAAAAAGGTTTTATATATT
The DNA here is from genome assembly GCA_948465475.1 of Thalpophila matura. Classification (NCBI taxonomy): domain Eukaryota; kingdom Metazoa; phylum Arthropoda; class Insecta; order Lepidoptera; family Noctuidae; genus Thalpophila; species Thalpophila matura. The sequence goes on from CAOJZF010000594.1 coordinate 8,807, forward strand.
CTTTATTACCTATTAAAGTACATATTGCAACAAATTAAGAATAGGAACCCTTTAGAAAAGGGATCATGTATTTGTAGATTTGTTTTCCAGAAAATTATATCTGTATATTATTTATAAAAATTAAGATATATCCATAAGATGTACATAAGCTCTCAATAAAAGAATAATTTAATGTTGCATAAAACTGGATACTTCTATAGGTATAATAATATAGTACATTAGAGTTCTAGGCATAGATTAGTTGGTCTGCCACATTGGATTATTTATAATAAATACAGTTATCTTTAGCCCAGATTAAGTCTATCTTTTTTTGGACAAATGTTTGACAAGAAAATATATTGAATATCATCTTGAAGATTATATTTTATATATAAATCCCCCAAGGAAGACCTCTTTTTAGCATCAAAAAGTTAACTAAATCTTTGGTAGAAATCAATCAAAAACGACAAAGAAGCTATATATTGATGACTGATTGTAAGAAGATTATATAACCAAAGGAGTTTCTTACAGCCATCTTATATCAGGTACTAATACTTATTTCCCTTTATCTATTTGGTAATTTCAAATTATTATAAGATCCTATAATCATCTGAGGGTTTCAATCCAGTTTCTACCTCTCTCTCAATTTTATTGATACTTATTAAACTTTTATTAATTTTGAGTTTGTTGCATTTCCCTGATCTTACCAATTTTTAAATTTTTACATCAAACTGATAGTTTATACTAGTTCCTTCTAATTATTAGCATTCTTGCTTAGAGAATTTAAAGAAAATTCAACAATTATTTAAATCTCTTGCCAACCATATAGTATCAAACATTTGGTTTGTTTTTGATGAATAGACAGATTAATAGTATTTTAACAGATATAATCTGATTCTGCTTGCAAACCTGTAAAAGTATCAGTCTCCTCGTCCTACTTATCCAATGTGAAACCTCCACAGAGATTCTAACTTTCAAGTAAGGTCTGGAGGTGGTCACTGGTATGGAAACTAGTACCCAGGCTCTTCTTTTATGGTAAGTTCTTGTTTAACTAGTTCTAGCTAGGGTGTTTTTTATATCTTTTTATATATAGTCTTAGGTAGGTACTTAACTTTGGTAAAAGAAGTAAATTAAAAGGCAGAATTAGTAAAACAAGAAAAAGTATTGTCTATGTTTATTTTGAGAAAACATGGGGGTTAAATAGTTGAAGAAAATGAGAATCTAGGCTTTAGAAATGTTAGTGGGGTATTGGGTTGAATTTTTAAATGCCCTAGTCCAGGTAGTACTACAACATAGCAATTAAGCATCTTGTTACTGTCTTAAACATAACTAGTATTAAGTATTTTGTGTTTAGGTGTAATCTTGTTGAGGATGCTTATAGGAATTATCCATCATAATTAATTGGATTAGCATCTCTTAGGTTTGTCTGAAATGATATTTATTTATAAGATATAGCCTAAAATTGAGGTATAATCATCCTTTTGAATAGTAGTGAATTCTTGTCAATAATTGATATAAAAAGTTGGGTCTTGTCAAGAATTTAACTTGTTGAGGTTCTTTATCAAGTGCATGCTCACAATATTAATTGTTTGAGATTTGGTGGAAGTAAGTGTTTAAGTTAGTATTCTGTTATGTTATTGGTCAATGATAAAAATAGGTCTTAGGTTGCGTTCTTGTTGAGTCTGTCACTATTTATCAATTTATTAGTGAAATTAGAATCAATTTAGTTGCCTTAAATGAGAATAATACTATTATCATTAATTAATTGTATATAGTTCTTAGTATCTTTTCTCAAGCAAATTACTAATATGATAAAGGGTTTTTGTCAAGGGCTTGTCCACATATGGATTCTTGTTAAGTATTTTCCTATACTAAAGGGTTAATTATTTGTTGAATCAACTAATTGGATAATTTAATCCTTATTATTAATCTAGAACAAAGGCTCAATTTATTGCCTATTCTTAAGCCATTATTGTACTATTAATTATAGTAACATTGGCTGTTCATATATATATGAATATGCACAAGTGTAGCTTAAAAATACTTCATATTCTATTAATTCATTATCAGGATTTTAAACTAAAAAATCCCTTATTGCTAATTTGCAATATATGACCATCTCTTGTTATTTGATGAATTGCAATTGGAAGTTCTTTTTAAAACCATATGATTCATTTTAAACAAGTAATTGGATCCCATAAAGTAATCTTTCTTTCTCAATGCTTTTCCTAAATCCCTTCCATCACATTATTTCTTCCTTGTTTTGATATTTAGGATAAAGTTACTTCCTATCAAAAACACACAATCTAATTCAAACTTTTCTACAATTTCCCCAATATTCTTGCGCTCTGCACCAAGAGCTTGATAGTGGTAGAAGCAAAAGGTTCTCTTTAAGACCTCTGCATTAAGCATTTATAGGTAAGAAAAAAAATGTTGCAAATTAATGTCAATACTGCTTTCCCAGTGTATTATCTGGGTGATAAAATTCCTCAACATAAGGTGTTAAACAATAGCAGAATTATTCTTTTGACAATATATCATGCCCTAGGACTGGAAGAAAAAAATTTAGGTTACCATTAAACAAGCAGCTGTTTCTTTGTTCAACAAGGTCAATTTACCATTTTTTGCAGGTAAGAATACCAATAGTTTAAATTCCTTGTTAGAAACTGCGGAATCCCGTTTTCAACTTAATAAAAGTGTCATGAACCTCAAGGAATCTCCTAGTGGTCCTAATAGACTTTTACCCATTTTGGACTCCATCACCATTACTAAGGTGAACTATATCAGCACCAACTCCCATGAGTACTTCATTAAGGCTTTCATATGGCCTGTGAGGTTACACAAAATTCCAAAATCTCAAAATCTCAAAATTTTTCACAGATAAAACTTTGGGAAATTTCTTTAGGAAGGTTGTTGGTCTCTTTTGACTTAGTGCTTTTAGTTATTAATAAACAATAAAAATCATTTTATACAACTTTTATCCTCTATTTTTGTCCATTTTTCTTGTTACAAATCCAAGTTTTAGTTAGTATAAAACACCCAACAACCATGGCTGAACCACTTGCAGTGGTACCAGCCCTTAACACCATGATCCCAGTTTGCTCACTACTGGTCTTTGGAGCTAGTATATCTCAATCTTCCTTAGTGGTTAAGGTAGTTAGTAAGGCTGTTTTGTTTGCAGTAACTACTTTGGCCTGGATGTCCCAGCCTATGAGTAAGATACAGGGCCTAGTAACACAACTTTGGGGTCATGACACTAGAGACCAACCTCTCTTGTTTTCTGCTACTTTTCAAAGTAAAGCAGCATGGTACCAGGACAGGCAACTCGTTTACCTGGTCTGCAATTCTTTGCTAGTTACCCTATTGTGCTTAGGGCTCACCTGGTCCTGGTTACATTCACCAACCAAACTTACCAGCAACAATAACAACATTAACATTAACAACAACTTGACTTCTCTCCCTATTTCAACTTCTCCCAACAAGAGTAAGATTGAAGAGATCATCAACAATTGTATGAGAGATCTCTCCTTAGAAGAAATTTATGGCCAACAACTAGATGACCAAGAGAAATTCAGAAGACTATTGAAGGTTTTCCCCCCAGCTCATAGATAGACTGCCTTGGAACTTCTGCTCCAGAACTCAGCCCTCAAAACCGATTTCCCTTTGTTTCTGAAAAAGTCAAAACAGAACAACTTGGTCTCTCCTATGACCCAGGCCTAATCCATTAAAGCTTTGGGAAACCTAACCCAGGAAGACTTAACAGTAACTCAGTACCATGAGAGATTTAACCTCCTGTCACAGAGAGCTAGCCTAGACCCTGAGAAATGTTCCAAATTGTTCTTAGAAGGGTTGAAACCAGAACTACTTTCCGTCCTCACTGTGAGGGGTTTGAAATTTGACTTCTCCTGAGCTTATGAAGACCTGAAAGACATAGAAAGATCCACCTCAGCCCAAAAAGAGTCTATGGGTAACATTTCTACTTACAATTTGAGAACTAGAGATAAAAATAATTGTTCTTCCTATCTTTTTCTTTCTTCTTCTTTTCCTAGTCTAAGTTTAAATAAGTTTTCATCATTAATTGATACTGGAGCAACGTCAAACTATATGAGTTTAGACCTTGCCCAGAGTTTAAATGTAAAAATCATTCAGTTTCATTACATCAATCTGACTAATGGAGTGAATGTTAGTTCTTTCATTACAAAGGAAAAAGTTTTAGTTAAAGTAGGAATGTTTAGCTTTTGCTCTAGGTTTAGGGTTGTTAAGGGGCTAACTTATAGAGTAATCTTGGGTATGGATTGGTGGAGGATGTGCAAACCCATAGTGAACCTGGGTAAGGGTCAGGTTGTAGTAAGGAAGGAAGGCAAAGTTCATTACCTCCCCTGGAAACCACAACCTATGTCAGAAAATAACACTTCCATCAACACCTTTTCTAACAAACTTCACCTCCCCAACGAAATTGAACCTACTCAACTCACTATGGATATGTTCAAACCTTTATTCAACAAGTATGTTACTCCCAACATCCTAGAGAACTACCTTTCTCAATAAAATTTAAACCCAATACTGAAAAATACATGGGTAGCCCGATTTACTCTCTGGACCAGAAGAAATTGAGGAGTCTCCAAATGTATATTGAAGAAAAATTGGCAGCAGGCATAATTGTCCCAAAAAAATCTGCAACTGTCAGTCCAATAATATTGGTCCCCAAATCTTCAGGTGAAATGAGGGTTTTTGTAGATTATAGAAAACTAAATAGTCACAGAAACATATAACTACCCTCTTCTCTACTAGAAGATATCATTTTGTCCATATCAGGTTCTGTAGTTTACTCTAAGCTTGAATTGAAAGATGCTTTCCATCAAATCCTAGTAACTCAATCTTCTTGTCAATATATAGCCTTAAAGTGAAAATTTGGAGTCTTTGAATATACATCCATGCTCTTTGGTTAAAAGAATGTTCCCTCAGCCTTTCAAAGGATAAATGAAAACACCTTGGGATCCCTGGTGGGCACCTGTTGCATTGCTTACCTTGACAACATTCTGGTCTTCTCACCTTCTGTATAACAACACTACAAGAACTTAAATAATGTGTTCAATGACCTGAATAACCGTTCACTTAGATTAAAAAATTTCCAAATGTGAATTTTTAAAGAACAGTTACCCTTCTTAGGTAACATTATATTCCGCAATGGTCAAGCAGCTTGCCCTGAAAAAGTGGCAGTAGTGGTCAATTGGAAAGTGCCTTCTAATAGGACTTGATTGCGCTCCTTCTTAGAAACTGTCATTTTTTATGTAGATATGCTAAGGATTTATCTGTATTGCTTTTACTTTGTCCCAGCTCACCCCTGTTAAGATCCCTTTCTCTTGGGGGGTAGAGCATCAAACTGCTTTTAATAAAATAAAGGAAGTAATGACTTGCACCCCGGTTTTAGCTCTCCCAGACCCCTCCAGACCGTTTGTTTTAGAGACTGATGCCTCTAACTTTGCGGTAGGTGCTGTCCTACTGCAAGTAGGGGTTGATGGAGTGGAACACCCAGTAGCCTTCTTCTCCAGAAAGATGCTACCAGCTGAAAATAACTACCCAGTACATGACAAAGAAATGTTGGCAATTGTCAGCGCACTTAAGGAATGGCAACACCACCTACAAAATGCACAACATCTGGTCACGGTTAGGTCAGATCACAAGTCTTTAGATTATTTCAAATCCCCCCAACGTTTAAATCAGAGACAGTCTATATGGCACTATGAACTAGTGCTTTGCAAGTTTGTAATTGAATACAAGAGGGGACAACTAAATTTCATAGCAGATTTATTGAGCAGGGACCCAGCAAACCTCTATGATCCTAAGAGTCTGGACGTTTCCAATAATGTAATTCTACTCCCTGAGTCCTTGTTCAATATAGAATCGCCACTACCACCTCTGTTCAACAAAATCATCAAAGCACAGGGTTTGGACCAATTCTCCCTTGGTAAGATATTGGAAGTAGCTTCTGCCTCTTCAGCAAATAAGGTAGGGGACTTCACTGTCACAAACCAGGCCTTATACTATAAGGGCCTACTATAGGTTCTGGAAGGTATGTTAAGGACAAAAGTGATGGAACAATGTCATGATCATATACTTGCTGGATACCCTGGCATATTGGGTATTATTTTGCTTATTAAACACGATTTCATCTAGATGGGTCTCAAGAAGTCAGTAAAGGAACATGTCAGGCACTGCTTATCATGCTCAAGGAACAAACCTTCTACCTCTAAGCCTACTGGACTCCTACTCCCCCTGAAAGTTCTGGAAGCCCCCTAATCTTCCATCAGTGTAGACTTCATAACAGACCACCCCTGTCAAACGGTTTTAATGCCATCATGGTGGTAGTCAACAGGTTCACCAAACGGGCAGAATTCTTCCCCTTTCTAAAGACAATCAATGCAAAGGAAGTCAGCAACATCTTTTTAAAAGAGGCGTTCTCCAGGCATGGTCTACCTCAGGAAATTGTATCAGATAGAGGCACCCAGTTTGTATCACAATTCTTCTCAAGCCTTGCCAAATCGCTGGGTATCAAACAATGTCTTTCCTCATCTTTCCATCCCCAGTCTGAAGGTCAAACTGAAAGGCTCAATCCAATCCTGGAACACTACTTACGTTGTTACACCACTGAGGAGCAAGATGACTGGTAGAACTGGTTACCATTAGCCATGTTTACCTACAACAGGAAGACCCAGAACTCAACTAAGTTCTCCCCCTTTTACGCTAACTATGGTTATAATCCTGTGGTTTTCTAACCCCCTCTTCCTACTTCTCATTTAGAAACCGCAGACATACACAAATTCTGATGAAAACCCAAGCAACGTTGCTAGACAACCTTAACAAGACCAGCCAGACCCACAAAAGATTTGCTAATTTAAAAAGAATCCCTGGTCCTGAGATCAAAGCTGGAGCTTGGGCAATGCTAAACTCTAAGAACCTAAAGCTAAGGTAGGGATCCAGAAGTTCTCCCCTAAGTTTCTAGGTCCATTTGAGGTAAAAAAGGTAGTGAATGCTGTAGCCTATGAACTTGTCCTTCCATCAACGTGGAAGGTCTATCCTGTGTTCCACCAGAGCCTACTCAAACCGTTTTAAGGGAAAATCCCCAGGCACCTCTCTTTACCCTAAGTAGAACCTAGTTATGAATAAGAAGTAGAAAAGATTATGAAAGAAAGGACGGTCAAGGGTAAGAACCAGTTCCTGGTCAAATGGAAGCACTACCCAGTTGAAGAAGCCACTTGGCAGGATGAAGAGGACTGTAGTAACTGCCAGCACCTTATACTGTCTTTCCACTCATCCTCAACATCTAAAAGTCTGGGGGGTAATTTCATGAACCTCAAGGATTCTCCTAGTGGTCCTAATAAACTTCTACCCGTTTTGGACTCCATCACCATTACTAAGGTGAACAATATCAGCACTAACTCCCATAAGTACTTCATTAAGGCTTTCATATGGCCTGTGAGGTTACACAAAATTCCAAAATCTTGAAATCTTGAAATTTTTCACAGACAAAACTTTGGGAAATTTCTCCAGGAAGGTTGTTGGTCTCTTTTGACTTAGTTCTTTTAGTTATTAATAAACAGTGAATATCATTCTATACAACTTTTATTTTCTGTTTTTGTCCATTTTTCTTGTTACAAATCCAAGCTTTAGTTAGCATAAACACCCAACAACCATGGCTGAACCACTTGCAGTGGTACTGGCCCTTAACACCATGATCCCAGTATGCTCACTACTAGTCTTTGGAGCTAGTATATCTCAATCTTCCTTAGTGGTTAAGGTAGTTAGTAAGGCTGTTTTGTTTGCAGTAACTATTTGGCCTGGCTGTCCCAGCCTATGAGTAAGATACAGGGCCTAGTAACACAACTTTGGGGTCATGACACAAAGTCCCAAACAACCATTAGGTGCAAGATGTTGCTAATGTATAAGAGACTTGGCGTCTGAGTGGTTTAATGGATAGGTAAAAGACAATACCTAGCACACCTGGGAAGACTTCAAGACAAGATCAAAATCCGGTTTGGGCAACAATACAGAGACCTTGTCATCTCTTGGATGTGGAAGAATATCATCCACAAAGAATCTGTAGATAATTACACTAAAAACATAAGAATTTTTGTACCCTTGCAGGACCAGATCTGGACTGCAACTAAGGCATAGCCAAAATAATCTTTTTTTAAAATATAAAGTGGAAAGTGGCCAAATACATCCAAGATGAAGACTACCCCACCTTAGATGAGTTATACCAAGAAGCTTGTAACACCAAACAAAAACATCTTAAA
>CAOJZF010000595.1:0-19467 GCA_948465475.1 Thalpophila matura
ATATATTGACATGATTATTTTTTTTCTTGATATTATAGAGTGAGAGCCTAATAGATTGAGTGTTGAATTTAGGGTAGGGTTTATTATGTTTGATTATGATTTTAGTTATTTTGTTCATCTTTTAGGGTGTCAGTATTTTAAAAAAAACAACTGAATTGTAATTTGTGTTTTGCAGTTTATAGATTCTGGGTAAATTGCAATTGGTCAAATTGCAATTTGTAGAATTGCAATTTGTAAATTTGCAATATATCACTCTCCCCTTTTTAACATCAGTGGGGCATCAGATGGAGATGGCCCAAAAGACACTTAGAATGAGACTGATGTTAGAAGAGAAGGATTGTCTCACTGGCCCCTTGGAGAATCCCTAACATTGTGTTCCAGAACATCTGTGAAAGTCAAGAGACCTTCCAAGTCAACTTTACCTAAAAGAATAGTTTACCCAACTATAGAAATCAACCTCAAGCACCAGGGAGTTCCAATGATCATGCTGGAGACTTGAAGAACCAAAAAGAGTCCCATGATTCCGGAATAGGGGAAATGGAAGGGAACTAGCAAGCTGGGCAGGATGATATTTCTAAGGAAGCTCCCTTGGATCTCACTGCTAGATCTCCTGAGGTGATCAAGCTAATGCCTACTGAAATTGTGGTTTCTAACCCCGTTGAACTAGAGGTAAGCTCCTGTGGCTGTATCACAAGTGCTCAAGTGGTGGGTGCTGGGTTTGGAGTACCCAAACGTTTATACAATAGTCAATATTATGTGTACTACCAATATGATGCTTAAATAAACTTTAAGAAAATTGTGGGGAGCTCCTCTTACACCTCATACATCTGTTTTATTGCCCCTTCAACCTCTTCCTGGGCCACTATTGACAAATGCCTGTGTTTGTTATCAAAATACATTGGATTATCTCTCTTCTTTCTTCCAGCATGCTTTCATAGATGTCTCTTATAGATTGGTTTACTGCTCTCGTTTCCCCTTGGAAAATTTGTGCTAGGATGTCATTGGACAGATCATCCTTTTCTAATACTATCCTAATACCTCTAAATGATATGTTTTTTTTCTATTAAGTTCTGTTTTCTTTAAAGTATTGTCATATTATAAGTATTCTAATTAATATTTTGTTTGATTCTTTTTGGGTTTAAGGTGGCTACTATCCTTTGTTTTCTGAGCTCATTCTTAAACATGAGTCTCTGAGCTTGGTTAGACCTCTTTTTGTTCATTTTGACCTCATAGGATTGATTCTGATTGTTTCATTGATCATGCAAAATCTGGCTTCTTTTGGTTCTCTTTGGTTCCCTTTTATAGGTATATCTTCTACTGAGTTTCTGTAAACTTCAGGAGCGCTGTAATGTCCACGTCATCATAAGCATTTCCCCTTTAAGTCTATGGCCAATGTTAAAACTCTTTTGACCTCTCAATTACCTTTTAAAGACATTGGGACCTCTTTTAATACCCTTTTCTCATTGGTTCTCCTATAGAGCTTAGTCAATTCTATTCCCTAGAAATGGAGTGATCATCAAATATCATTTCCTATTATGGCACTTCCATTGATTCTTATTTGCTGCACTTTTACCTATGGACGTTTGAATATTGTTCTTGATTGAATCAATCTCTATATCCTCCTATGAAAACCTGTTCTAAAAGTACTTCTTCATATGCCAACTTGATAACAAGATTATGTGACGTCATTTGTCCTTAGAATTCTTCCTATTTTTTTATATATGGTTAGTAATAATAACATCTTACTTTTCCTTATTAACTATTTTGGGATTTTATATAGTAACTTCCTAGATTACCTGTGCTCTGTACAATTCATCTTCTTTTCTCATAATTGGAATGAGTGTTCTTCTACTTTGCTTCTTTGATTCTTTTTAAGGCATCTCATATTGTTTTCTTAGTTGATCTCATTTTCTGAGGCATCAAACTCAGATTTCATGTTCTTCCTTGTTACCTTATCTTTTCATCTGTTACTCTTTTTTTTTCCTGAGCATCTTCTATTCTTCAGACATCTCTCATGTCCCTGGCATTTCATATGCCCCTCAGACCTAAACTCCTGCTAAGTCTGCATATTGAGATATGCTTCTCTTAAGTTAATCTTGAAGCATGGATAATCAGTCTATCTTCCAATCCGATTTGTTGTAAGGCTGTCTCTTTTTGACCTTGAGCCTTGTAAACATATTTCTCTTAGTATTGGCCTTTCAACTTGGGCTTAAGTCCAAACGGAATCCCTGCTATGTTTCAAGCAGATCAGAGTTACTAATTTCAAAGTCTCTTAGATGATATATGGTCAGTACTATAGTCACTGTGATGAGACCTAACTTCCTATCCATTTTCTTCTTGAATAAACATCTTACCTGATCTGCTATCCTGTTGCTATCTTAAACTTATGTAAAACTTAAGCCCTCTACAGAAATGCCTGGAAAGACTGGTTGCATAACCAGAACATCAGTAAATGGCTGTACTACAAGTTTTGCAAGAAAAGGACCCTAGCAGATTTTGGCTAAGCTATCCCTGTGTATGGGGTTCTCCAGTTAGCCCATGAGCAGGTGTCTGATGCTGTCAAGGACCAGCTCCAGAGGCGTAGATTCAACTGGAACAAGTCTTTTGAGACACTAGTGGACAACTCAGTAGCCCTCTGGTGTGAAAAGACCAATAGAAACAATGGTGAAGCCTTCAGTCTCCACACCCTGAGCAAGGCTACTTATAATCAGAAGTTGACCCAGCTTTATGGTCAAGTGTGCCATGCTTATGTCTTTGATCCTTACAAGCTGGCTCCAGTATACAATTATTTTCTTGGCATGATTCACTTGTTCTTGCCTGAGGGACCCGTTAGGAGTTACAAGCAAGTCCAGGTCAAATACCAGGCCAATGTTGAGGTCCTGAAGAATACTACTGCTATGTTACACCCTGTTTAAGCTTCCACTGAAGATTTACTAAATGATTGTACTCATATGGCATTATACTATGGTACAACCACTAGGTTCACTTGGGTCAACCATAGAGGGGATCAACTTTCTACTTTTCTTTCTACTTCCTCAGAAGATAAAAAATATCATCTTGATGAGGTATGGGGTGAGTTGATATACAGTATTGCCCACAACTTATGCCAGTTGGAATTGGTGAGCCAAGATTTTTTTATGAAAAACAAGTTTAATCCCCAACCTGGGTATCCTCCAGCCTACCTTTGCCTATGATTACTGCTTCAGAGTTAAAGATCACATCAAGAAGGCTGGCTCCAAGATAAGGGCTGCTACCCCCAAGGCTTCCTCAAGCTCCGTTAATCCTGGTAAACAAGCTCATAAGTAGTTTGTAACTTAAACAAACTTTCTCATTATTATGATCCTTATTATTTCCTAATTCTTTATCTTATCTCTTAACAATTACTTAAGTGAATTGTATTTTATTTGTTATTTATTTTTTGGTTATATTTTTGTCTTTGTTATCTGAATTTAGTTTAAAATATGGCTTGTTATAACCTATCATTTAGGTCAGGCTTAAGCTGTGACTCTCCATGTGACAATTAACTCTTTAAGCTTGTAGCTATCTTGATGCTTATAGCCATCTCAATGCTTATAGCCATCTTAATGCTTTTAGCTATCTTAATGCTTCTAGCTATTTTAACTGTTATCCTAATGTAAATTGGCCTGGTTTTGTATATTTTTATTTTAACAACCCTAATCCATATCAGAAAATCAATAACAGAGATGGGGGGTCTAATCTTTGCGGGATCACTAATTTACCCTTATGGTTCTAGGTGACTGGCATGAATTCTATTCACTAGATGACCATCTTATCTTATCTTATAAAAATAACAATCATAACCTACCTTTTCAATGACCATAGCCAGGCCTAGCTACATCATGGCTAATTTATTTTGATGCCTTGCACTATAGTTAGCATAGAAGTATGCCTTATCTCCCAAATTGTAAACCTTGAGATCAGCTCTCCTAGCAGAGTCCTTTTGGAACCAATCTTTGACCTTGAACGCCATGTTCTGATAGGCTGACGTCTGAATCCTTATAAGTTCCTCTATAAGATTTAGAGTATATTATTCTGTGTTGTTAAAATTCTGCCCCATAATTAAGGGGTATAAAATAGAAGAAGTTGCAAGTTTTCTGCTGTAGATGAGACAGAAAGGCAAGAACCATGTAGCTCTATGGAAAGATATATTATAGCTAAATAATGCAGTGGGGACTAAGGTGTCCCAGTCTCTACCAGTTTCCTCTACCAGTTTCCTAATAATTTTAGTAAGGGTACTATTAGCTCTTTCTACGTGTCCATTAGCTTGAGGATGGTAAGTAGTGGTGAGGTGAGTACCAATACCCATTAATTCATTTAGCATTGGGATTAATCTCGCCGTAAAATTTGACCTAGTATCTGTTAATACTTTCCTTGGGCACCCATGACAAAAAATGATGTTATGTAATATAAATCAAGCTACAGTTTTTGTTGTGGCAGAAGGGACTGCTACTGCTTCAGCCCATTCTGATAAAGTATCAATTACTACTATCTAGAACCTACAACCACTACTACTCTCCATAAACGGACCTACTACATTGATACTAACTGAATAAAAAACATGCTTGGGTAAGATAAATTGATACTTAGCCTCCTTTGAGATTAGTTTATTCTTTTCACACTCTACTCATCACTTTATAAATTCTACAATTTCACTAAACATATTTACCAATAATACTTTTATCTTTATAAGTTTAATTTTTTAGTGGGTCCTTGATGACCAACAAACCTGTGAGTGTCCAACATGACGTTAGACCAATCTGATAGCTTCACATAAGGGACAACTTACTATTTTTCCTCTTGTAGAGCTTACCTGCAAGTTCTACAACTTCTCTTCTGAGTTCTCTTAACAATTTTTTTATCTTTTTTGGTTTATCCCTCCAGTTTCTGGGTTTTATCAACAGACTGTATAGCCTGTCAGCTTCTGTAGAAACTAAAGCAATTGTGGGTAACCAAGAAAGACAGTCTGCACATTGATGCTGGGAACCTGGTCAATGGTTAATTACAAAATGATATGCCTGAAGAGCTATAGCCCATCAAGCCAATCTACCCTCTGGTTCTTAAAGGGGCTGCAACCACCTAAAAGAAGAGCAATCAGTAACCACTGTGACTTTACCTCATGGACATAGACATAGAATTATTTGACAGCAAATATGACTGCCAAGCACTCACACTCTGTTACTGAATAGTTATGCTCATGCTTGTTCAGGACTTGGGAGACATACGCTACGGGATGTTTGTGTCCATCCAATCCCACCTGAGAGAGCACTGCACCAATTTCCATAAGAGATGCATCAGTCTGCACAATGAACTTGGCATCAAATTTGGGTAAGAAAGAATGGGAGTGGACAAAAGTGCCTTGTGTAGAACATCAAATGCAATTCATTGGGCCTCCCCCCATACAAAGGGCACTTTTCCATGCAGAAGCTGTGTCAGGGGTTTAGTTGTTGATGCAAAATCTGGAATGAATCTTCTGTAGTATACCAAAATACCTAAAAAACATTATATACCTCATATTTTTGGGTCTTTTCATCTTCTCAATTGCTTCTACTTTAGCTACCACCAGTCTAATGCCATCCCTAGATATGTGAAGAAAAAATTCTAAATCTGTCTTTGAAAAATGACAATTTTTTGCTTTTAACTTAAGACCTGCTATATGAAACCTAATAAACACTTCCTCCAAATGACCTAAATGGTCTTTGAAGGTACAAGAAAATACATTTATATCATATAAATAAATTAGAACACAAGAAAGTTTTAAACGCTCATTATTGAGTCTGTACAATGCTGGAAAGTGGCTGGGGCGTTTGTTAACCCCTGAGGCATCTGGGTTGGTTGATACAGTGTTATGAACCTCAGGGATTCTCCTAGTGGTTCTAATAGACTTTTATCTGTTTTGGACTCCATCACCATCACTAAGGTGAACAATATCAAGGCCAACTCTACTAAGTACTACATTAAGGCATTCACAAGGGCTTGAGGTTACACAACTAAACTTAAACTCTCAGAATCTCGAAATTCCTACCAGATAAAACTTTGGAAAATTCTCCAATAAGGTTGTTGGTCTCTTTTGACTTAGTTCTTGAAATACAATAAACGTTAATAAAGAACAATCAACTCATATTCTTATTCTTTTGATTAGTTTTTCCTCATTCAGATATAAGTTTTTAACACAACAACCATGGCTGAACCACTTGCAGTGGTTTTGGCCCTCAACACCATGATCCCTGTTTGTTCACTACTAGTCTTTGGGGCTAGTGTGTCTCTATCTTCCTTGGTTGTTAAGGTAGTAAGTAAGACTGTCTTGCTTGCCTTGACTACCTTGGCCTGGCTGTCCCAGCCTGTGAGTAAGATCCAGAGCATAGTGACACAACTTTGGGGTCATGACACTAGAGACCAACCTCTATTGTTTTCCACTACTTTATAAAATAAAGTAGCTTGGTATCAGGATAGACAGCTCATTTACCTGGTCTGCAACTCCCTGTTAGTTACCCTGTTGTGCCTGGGGCTCACTTGGTCCTTGGCTACGTTCACCCTCCAGACCCCCCAGCAACAACAACAACATCTCTATAAACAATTGCCTCACCACTCTCCCTATCTTGACCTCTTCCAACAAGAGCAAGTTGAGGAGATTATCAACAACTGTTTGGTAGATTTCTCTCTGAGGAAATCTATGGCAAATCCTTAGATGACCAGGAGAAGTTTAGAAGACTGTTGAAGGTCCTGCCTTCAGTCCATAGATAGACTGCCCTGGAACTCCTGCTTCAGAATTCAGCTCTTAAGAACCAACTTCCCTCTGTTCCTAAAGGAGTTCAAGCAAAACAACTTGGTTCCCCCCATGACCCAGGCCCAAGCCATCAAAGCCTTGGGCAATCTCTTCCTAGGAGGACTTAAGGGTAACCCAATACCATGAAAAGTTCCACCTCCTGTTCTAGAGAGCTGGTTTGGACCCTAATAAGTGTTCCAAGCTGTTCTTTGAAGGTCTAAAGCTAGAGCTACTTTCTGTCCTCACTGTGAGGGGCAGAAAACCTGACTTCTCTGGAGCCTACAAAGACCTAAAGGACATAGAGGGCTCTACTACCGCCCAGAAGGAATCCATGGGTAACCTTTCTTCCTATAACTTAAGACCTAGAGATAAAAATAATCGTTCTTCTTACCTTTTACTTTCTTCCTTTTTCCTAGTTTAAGTTTGGATAACTTTATTCTTTAATTGATACTGGGGCTACGTCAAACCATATAAGTTTAGACCTTGCCCAGAGTTTGAATGTAGAAACTGTTCAGTGTTCCTATATTACTCTGGCTAATGGGACAAACATAAAGTCTTTCATCACAAAAGAAAAAGTTTTAGTTAAGGTGGAATGTTTAGCTTTTACTCTAGGTTTAGGGCTGTTAAGGGGTTAACTTATAGGGTTATTTTGGGTATGGATTGGTGGAGATTGTGTGAACCCATAGTGGACTTTGGCAAAGGCCAGGTGGTAGTAAGGAGGGAGGGTAAAGTTCATCACCTCCCCTTGAAATCTCACAACATTGTGTCTGATAAAATTACTGCCATCAACACCCTCTCCCACGATTCCCCTTCTCACAACGAGATAGAACATACTCAACCCACCATTGACATGTTTGAACCCCCTGTTCAACGAGAATAATGCCCCAAACATTCCAGAGAACTTACACTTCTCAATCAAATTCAAACCCAATATAGAGAAATACATAAGTAGCCCAATTTACTCTTTGGACCAGAAAAATTGAGAAGTCTCCAGACTTACATAGAAGAAAAATTGGCAGCAGGGATAATTGTCCCTTAAAAATCAGCAACTGTTAGCCCATTAATTCTAGTTCCCAAATCCTCAGGAGAACTGAGGGTTTGTGTAGATTATAGGAAGTTAAATACAGTCACAGAAACGGACAACTACCCTCTCCCCTTGTTATAAGACATCATTTCTTCCATCTCAGGCTCTGTTGTCTATTCCAAGCTTGACCTGAAGGATGCTTTCCACCAGATCCTGGTAACACAGTCTTCTTGTCAGTATACAGCCTTCAAGTGTAAATTTGGAGTCTTTGAGTATACCTCCATGCCTTTTGGGTTGAAGAATGCCCCATCAGTTTTTCAAAGGATGATTGATAACACCATGGGATCCCTGGTGGGCTCCTGCTGCATTGCTTACCTTGATGATATCTTGGTTTTCTCCCCTTCAGTAGAACAACACCATAAGGATCTGAAGAACGTGTTCCAGGCCCTGCACAACCGTTCTCTCAGACTGAAAAGGTCTAAATGTGAGTTCTTCAAGGAACAGGTATCTTTCTTGGGTAATATCATATTATGCAATGGTCAGGCAGCTTGCCCTGACAAGGTT
This sequence comes from Thalpophila matura, assembly GCA_948465475.1. Lineage (NCBI taxonomy): Eukaryota > Metazoa > Arthropoda > Insecta > Lepidoptera > Noctuidae > Thalpophila > Thalpophila matura. Next base: position 8,373 of record CAOJZF010000595.1, read on the forward strand.
GCAGCGGTGGTCAACTGGAAGGTGCCTTCCAATAGGACTGAGTTGCGCTCTTTCCTTGGACTGTCAACTTTTTACGTAGATATGCTAAAGATTTGTCTTAAATTGCTTTCCCTTTGTCCCAACTCACCTCTGTCAAGGTTCCTTTCTCTTGGGGGGTAGAGCACCAAACTGCTTTTCAAAAGATAAAGGAAGTTATGACCTGTACCCCGGTTCTAGCACTCCCAGACCCCTCCAAACCGTTTGTTTTAGAAACTGATGCCTCCAACTTTGCGGTTGGTGCTGTCCTACTACAAGCAGGAGCTGATGGAGTAGAGCACCCAGTAGCATTCTTCTCTAGGAAGATGCTTCCAGCAGAGATCAATTACCCAGTACATGACAAGGAAATGTTGGCAATTGTCAGCGCGCTTAAGGAATGGCAACACCATCTACAGAATGCCTGACATCTGGTCACAATTAGGTCAGACCACAAGTCCCTTGAGTACTTCAAATCTCCTCAGCGGTTAAACCAAAGACAGTCAAGATGGCACTATGAACTAGCGCTTTACAAGTTTGTCATCAAGTACAAGAGGGGACAATTGAACGTTATAGCAGACTTATTGAGTAGGGACCCAGTACACCTCTATGATTCCAAAGAACTGGACGTTTTCAACAATGTGACTCTACTCCCAGAGTCCCTGTTCAACATAGAATTGCCACTGCCACCATTGTTCAACAAGATCATCAAGGCACAGGGTCTAGACCAATTCTCACTTGGTAAGATAATGGAAGTAGTTTCTGCCTCTTCTGCTAAAAAGGTAGAAAAATTCACTGTCACAGACCGGGCTCTATATTACAAAGGTCTATTATGGGTTCCAGAAGGCATTCTAAGAACAAAAGTGATAGAACAGTATCACGACCACATACTTGCTGGACACCCTGGGATATCAGGAACAATCTCCCTAATCAAACACCACTTCATCTGGACGGGCCTCAAGAAGTCAGTGAAGGAACATGTCAAGCATTGTCTCTCATGCTCAAGGAATAAACCCTCTGATTCCAAGCCTGCTGGACTCTTGCTTCCCTTGAAGGTTCCGGAAGCCCCCTGGACCTCCATCAGTGTAGACTTCATTACTGACCTTCCCCTTTCAAATGGCTTTGATGCTATCATAGTGGTAGTCAATAGGTTCACCAAATGGGCAGAATTCTTCCCCTGCCTCAAGACAATCACCGCTAAGGAAGCCAGCAACATCTTTTTGAAAGAGGTGTTCTCCAGACATGGCTTGCCACAGGAAATTGTATCAGATAGAGGCACCCAGTTTGTGTCCCAATTCTTCTCAAGCCTGACCAAATCGCTGGGTATCAAGCAATGCCTCTCTTCAGCTTTCCATCCTCAGTCTGACGGCCAAACTGAAAGGCTAAATCAGATCTTGGAGCACTATTTACGTTGCTACACCACTGAGGAACAAGATGACTGGCAGGATTGGTTACCGTTAGCTATGTTCACCTACAACAGGAAGACTCAGAATTCAACTAAGTTCTCTCCCTTCTATGCGAACTATGGCTACAATCCAGTGGTTTTTCAGTCCCCTCTTCCCACTTCCCATCTAGAGACTGCAGATATACTGAGGACATTAACAAAGACTCAAGCAACGTTGATGGACAACCTCAACAAGGCCAGCCAGACCCACAAGAGATTTGCCGACCTGAAAAGAATCCCAGGTCCTGAGATCAAAACTGGTGGTTGGGTGATGCTAAACTCCAAGAACCTGAAGCTCAAGGTGGGGATATGGAAGTTCTCTCCTAAATTTTTAGGTCCTTTCAAGGTAAAGAAGGTAATTAACGCTGTAGCTTTTGAACTTGCACTGCCCTCAACCTGGAAAGTCCACCCTGTGTTTCACCAGAGTTTGCTTAAACCGTTTGAAGGAAAGGTTCCAAAACACCTCTCCTTACCTCAAGTGGAACCCAGTTTCAAATATGAGGTATAGAAGATCTTAAAGGAAAGAACAGTCAAGGGTGAGACTCATTTCTTGATCAAATGGAAGCACTACCCCGTTGAAGAAAGCACTTGGCAGGATGAAGAATATTGTAGCAACTGTAAGCACCTCACTGCATCCTTCCACTCAGCCTCAACATCTAAAAGTCTGGGGGTAATGTCATGAACCTCAGGGATTCTCCTAGTAGTTCTAATAGACTTTTATCTGTTTTGGACTCCATCACCATCACTAAGGTGAACAATATCAAGGTCAACTCTACTAAGTACTGCATTAAGGCATTTACAAGGGCTTGAGGTTACACAACTAAACTTAAACTCTTGAAATCTCAAAATTTCTCCCAGATAAAACTTTGGGAAATTTCTCCAAGAAGGTTGTTGGTCTCTTTTGACTTAGTTCTTGAAATACAATAAACGTTAATAAAGAACAATTAACTCATATTCTTATTCTTTTGATTAGTTTTTCCTCATTTAGATATAAGTTTTTAACACAACAACTATGGTTGAACCACTTGCAGTGGTTCTGGCCCTCAACGCCATGATCCCTCTTTGTTCACTACTAGTCTTTGGGGCTAGTGTTTCTCAATCTTCCTTGGTTGTTAAGGTAGTAAGTAAGACTGTCTTGCTTGCCTTGAATACCTTGGCCTGGCTGTCCCAGCCTGTGAGTAAGATCCAGAGCATAGTGACACAACTTTGGGGTCACGGCAACACCCTTATTTGCAAGTTTAGCTCTCTTTATCAAGATTATTACCTATGGAGCTAAAAACACCTCAAGTCAATTAGACCAAATTAATACAAAAATTTGGAAAGTTTTTGTATGAAACTAGTGTTGATACTTCAAGACTAGGTTTATTTGATATATCAAATATTTTTACTATTAATATTAATAGAGTTTTAAATTGGATGATGAAAAATTTTAAAGATAATAAAATGATCTCTTTACTGTTTAAATACTAAAAATAAGATTTGACTTTAATATTGTATACTAATATAAAGTAATAAGAAGTTTGGGAAAAAGGAGCAAATAATGTGACCAAGACTAAAGGTATCAAGTATAGTAAGTAAACTATAAAGATATTGTTGCAAGACTAGTCTTGGTAATGCAGAAAGGAGAAGATTAAGAGGTTGAGTTGATATTTGAAGTTGTGGACTTCAAGTGAGTAGTTGTAAGAATGATTATAACTTTGTTAATAATGTCCAAAAATGTAAGAAGCAATTTAATCTTATCCTGTTGATGATAAAGGGAATGGGGGAAAAAGGAAGGCAGATCTGGAATTGATATACGGATCAATTGAGAAGAATATTCAATGATAGACAATAGGTATAGAGTCAAGTTGTGAGGACAATAAATAAGGTGGGATTGTGCCTTATGACATTATTTTGTTATACAATTATTGTGTTTATTACAAAATAAAAACTAAGTGCAGGATTTCCTTTGGGTTTAATGACTATATCAGACAAGCCTCAAGGATGATTGAGGACTGAAGAGGAAGGAGGATCATAAATGACAGTTCCATTACCTAAAAGCCTTGGTTGATCAAAGAAGAAATTCAGATTGTATTGGATGAGCTAGATAATAAAAGTTGGTTATGGAATACAACACCCCTCCTAAGAAAATCTCTTGGAAATTAGGATTTTCAAGGTACAAGGTTGGTCTTTCAAGCTGTGAAATTATTATAGAAGTGCTACACAGGTTGTTATATTAAGGAAGTGTTAGTGTGGGGACTAACAGCTAGGCTCATATGATAATTTTGTCATTTAAACTTTGGATCTATAAGGTTTAAGTATCTCTATAAATTAAAAGAGAATTTATATTATAACTTAGTATTTGGGCTTTCTTATATAGTACCCTGTATAGGTCTCTAAAGTCAGCTTACTTCTGTTAAAATTTCCATTGGTAACACAGATTGATGTTATTTAAAATATTAGGTTATTGAGGTAATTTTGATAGTTATTTTGGAGAAGATAGTTGTTGTCCCTTAATCTATTAAATAAGCTACAGATTGATAGCATCTAATTGAATGTTTAGGTGAAATTAAATTGGGAGGTAGTCCTGTCAAAGGTGAAGTGGAATAGGGTTTATAGTTATTATTTCTCCCAAATCTATGATTTGCTATTTGCAGAGCAACAATAGAGGGTTGGCTACTATTTTTTTAAGAATGATTAAAGATAAGTTTGAGTAACCTAATTAGCTACTAAGGTTTAGTATTCTGGAAGAACTTGAGGTCTATTTTGCTGAGATCAAAGTAGGATTTACTAAGATACTCTGGACTTAGTACCTGAGGTAGAAATAACTTTAGGAGAATCATTTAAGTTAACACAAGTTCATAAAGAGTAGGATTGATCAAGAATTTTGATCCTGTCTTTATTTAGATTAATATAATTTTAAAGATTGCTAAGTGGTCCTTTCCTGAGCTTCATAGTTGAAACATTCCTTCTGATCATCAATTTTTTAGGGATGATTAAAAGCAGAGGTCAGGATTATTTCACACAAGACTTATAGCATTGTATTAGTTTAGATGCAAAAAGATTGAGGCCCAATCTTATGTTGTAATTAAGAATCTTATTTAGGAGAATCTCAAAGTAGGAAGAAATTAAAACAGGATTTCTGGGAAATATTGATTAGGAGAATCTTGAAAACGTTTTGCTAATAGAGCATTTTTTTAAAAATTAGTCATTAAAATTGACTTTCATTAAAAGACCCCTAATGAAATTTTATACACACATATATACTAAGAAAAAATAAAGCACACAAAAAATAACTGATAAAAAGTAATTAAATCACAGAGAAAATTTAAACAAAAAAACTATTTACAATGATCAAAAACAGCCAATAAGATACAGAAAAATTTATTTTTTAAAAAAAAGGACTTAAAGAAGATAAAAATACTAAAAAATATTAAAACAAAATCATTTCAATTAGAAAACAAAAAAGGGATAATAATTAAGAAGTGCTGGTGATTAAAGCAAAAGAAATCTTCACAAGATGATCAAGAAGACCAGTACTGTCATGTAACTCAAGAGCAATTTTGGTAACACTCTTGAACTTTTTCACTTTTTGCTTCTTCTGGTGGGTGGTATCAATGCCTTGATCAATTTCTCTTAAGGCATATTCAGTGGTTTTTTTCTCCAGTTGGATGCACTCAAAGAAGTGCTCAAAGGATGAATAATTCTTCCTAGTGGCATTCTTCACCTTCTCATGCCAGGACTCTAGGGCAGAAGTGGTTCTCATCCCCTCATTCTTGAGATGAGCATACTGGTTCTATACTTTTTTATTAGCACAGCCCCTCTTATTACTTGTTTTAAGGCCCAATCAGGTAGCCTCAAAGTAGTCCAAGAAGGGCTTCCAGAGTTCCTCATTCTCAGTGAAGTGAGGTGTTCTGATGAGTTTTCTATAAGCAAGATTCACCTCAATCACCCTCAAGAAGGCCAGAGCAGAGAATTTGTTGAAGTTGACCTTGAATGCTTGGTTGGTTCTGTCTTTGGTCTTCTCATTCAGCTCAGGAAGGGATATCAACTTCTTTGTAGACACTGTCAGAAGTAAAAAGCATTCCATGAGGAGCCCCTCCAAATACTTCCATAAAGGCATTGCCCTGGAAAATTTTAAAGTCTACCAGGACATCCCTGTAATAGGATAGACAGGAGCTTGGATTGGTGAATGAGGGGGATCTGACACCCTGTCTGCTAGTGGGCCTGTAACTGGAATTAGCCTCCATGAAACTCCTCCACAAAGCCATCCATCTTCTCCTTGAGTTTGTTCAGGCATTCCACATAGAGATCTTGGGTAGCATCAGCCAGCCACTGGTGGGTCTTCAGCAGATTATTGAGGTTTTCCTCTGTGGCGTAGCAGACAATTCTTTTGTTTTCATGTGGTTCAGTGTCAAGAGGAGGAACATATCCTTGTCACCCTTAGTGTACTGGAGCCTAGGATTAATTTTCAGGGTCATTAGGCTGGTATCATTGCTCCCCTTGTCCTTTCTATTCTTCTTCAGGTCACTGAAGCAGGCTATGATCTTCTTTTCTGGGCCAAGCATGGTTTTCTGGGTGTTGTTGAGGTAGGCCATTGCATTATTGACAGTCTTCTTGAAGATAGCATCTTGGTCTGTCTCAGTTTGTCTGATGTACCACTTGAGCATCATTTGTAAGACATCATTGAGAGGGGGGTGATTATGCTATTTAGAAGGAGCAGTTTCCAGTTCACTGAACTCCTTTAGTCTAAGACTGACATTACAGGCAATATCCTGGCAGTAGTAGGAGTGCTTCTCCAGGTCCTTTGTTGATCTTCACAGTAAAATATGAAGCCATCATAGTAGTAGGCAGTTCCACCTTTTTTGGACATCATGATAAAGTTGAGTGGCAGGTCTTCAGGGGAGTTGAACTTGTTCTCCCCTGATACAGATGTTATCAGCTGTGAAGAGATTGAAAAAGGATGGACTCCTCTCTTTAGGAGAAGAAGGTTCTGGTTCTTGTTCAGCTTTAGCTTCAGCTTCAGGGTTGATCACAGGCTGGCCTTCATGTGCTTTACCTTCAGGTCTTGCAATTGCAGTGAATACTCTTTTACTTTGGCTCCTGGTTTCAATTGCCATTATTTGATAAAATTTATGCTAGATATTTTGTTATGTTGAATTTGGTTATTTTATTATTGAATTAAATTTTTGAGATTTTACAAATCAAGATTTTCCTAATATACTGACTGGATATCAAAAACATAGTAATCTTAAGATTATTCTTAATTTTATTTATTGAATTTATTTTCTTATTTTTAGATCCTACAAAAAAGATCTAATATACTTCATTTTGAGATATTACTAATTAACAATTTTCAATGATAACATAAGATGAATTAAAAGCTTATTTTGGTGTATCCCAATTTACTTTTTAATTAAAACCTATATGTAAAACTTTGTCATTTTTTATTTATATTTAAAAATGAATTAGCAATATATTAGTAAATAAACTATTTTTTTGTGCAAATTTTTAATTATAATAAGTGTACAAGAGTTTTACTAGTAGAACCTGTTTTTTACATATAAGTCTTAATTGAATTTTGTCAATTATTATTAACATTCTGAAAAAGTCAGTTCAAAAATTCTGTTTTGAGATTTTCCTAATGCAAAATGAAATAACTCCTAATTTTATATTGATTTGAATTCCAATCTATTACAAAATTAGTAGTTTAATTTGAGATTCTCTAATTAAAGATTCTTGTTAAGATTTTCCTCTAAGTTCAACTTAGGGATCTAAATTAATTTAAAAATTTCTTATTTTTTTTGATTTTTTTCTTAAAGAAAAATTAGAAAATCTTGGAAATTTTGAAATTTTCTTAAACAACATTTATATTTTTGAGATAAAGCAGACTCCATTAGATTCTTAGCTTCATATTGGTTCTTATGTATTTTGGACAACCTCAAAGATTACAAGTGTAAATTACGTTATTTACCTTAAAGTCTTTTAGGGTTATATTTGTTGTTTACATTGGTTCCAATGGTGGTGTAAGGTCCAATTTTTTTCCATATTAAAAATTCTAAATTTTTTACGTTAAGGGCCTAATTTTGAAACTCACTTTAAAACTAACATGACTTCTGATTATTTATTCCTGCATGCATTCACTGGCTTGTTCATTGGACTTTTGTTAGGTTTCAAAGATTCATAGTAACTTGGTTGTATCTTAATACAACTATAGTTCAATAAGTTGATGCCCTTTACAAACTAATGTTTTTTTGGTTTACAATGTTGAAACTGTATATAAAGGTGTGTTTGTGGGGTATAAAATATATGTTTGAAGACCAAAAATGGGGATAGTAGACTGTGTTTCATTACATATGGTTAAAGACTCAAAAAAGGTTAAGACCTTGATGTCAGTGTTGTTGACATAAATTGAAAACAGGGTTAGTGAAAATAGATCCTCTTTTTAAGAGGGAGATTATCTAAGCAAAGGGTAAAGAAGAATTTGGAGGAAGGATTTTGAGGAGGAATTTCCATGCACAAAATATTAAAGAACAAGCGTGAGGTGGGAATTGTGACAATAACTTAAGATCATTTAAAGAGGATAATCAATGTCAAAATTGACCTATGAACAAATTAACAATAAGGCAGTTGGTAGCATATGGCCAGGTTCTCACATTGGCAGCACTCAATGTCCAATTGAGAGATATTGGGCACCATTTAATTATTTAACTCTTTTGTTGCCCCAAGTTTAGTGGGAGTTTTTTGGATGATGTTTGGTCTCTTTGTTGCCATTGTTGCAACTATAGGTAAAGATATGGGTATGGGGAATAAAATATATGTTCAAAGACCAGAATAGGTATAGTAGACTGTGCTTTATTACATAAAGTTAACTACTAAAAAAGGTGCCAACTTTGATGTCAGCATTGTTGACATAGATTGACAACAAGGTCAGTGAAAATTGATTCTCTTTCTAAAAGGGGAGTGATTTAAACAAAAAAAAAGGAATTTTGGAAGAGGGATTCTAAGAAGAAATTTCTGTGCGTAGAATATTGAGGAACAAGTGTGAGGCAGGATTTTGACATACACCCCACCAAAATATTACTAGGGGTAATCACAAACTTTTTGGCACAGGATCTGTGGTCCATGCACTGTACTTCTTTGATAGCTTGGCTGGAATGAGGTCAACTTATTATTGTTAGGTTTCTTGCTTTGTACATGGACGTAGCAAATCAAGGTGTAGTCTTTGCTGTTTTCCTTGATAGTCCTGCGGGGTATAAGTGTATCACTTTGGTTTACCTTGACAACCATGTAGGGCCCAATTTTCTTGGGTTGTGGTTTTAATGTGTTTGGATTGATAAACCAGACTTTGTCTCCATGAATATATGATCTGGTTGATAGAATTTGTTGTTTGAACTTACACTTGCTGGCTTAGTCCTGGGCTTCAAGTTGAATTTGTTTTAGTTGCTTAATTACCTGTTCTCCCTTGGGCATAGACCTTGGTTCAATTGACTTTAGGCCAGAGTTTGTTTGGAAAATCAGGTTTGTAACCAAAGACAATCTCAAATGGGGAGAAATTGATGTCCTGGTTGACTCTTGATTGAATGACTATTAGGGCTGTTTTAATATGCCTATGCCAATCATCGATGTCATTGATACTGATTTGTTTGAGGATTTCAAGGAGGAAACCATTTAACCTTTTCACTTGACCAATTGACTAAGTATTATTGAGTTTTACATAACTTTGCGGTAAAACTTGTGGAAGAGCTTTGACTGTATTATAATTATTGATGATAAAGTAACAGGAAAGAATTTTTTTTAGGTTTTAGTATATAAAATTGTATAAGATCTAAAATTTTAATTTTATAAGTTGATTTTGAAAAGAGAAAGTTGTTTATTAAATTAATTTATTTGGGTTAGAATGTTGTGTTCTTCTCTATTGTTAATTAATGAAGACCATTGCATTCAAATTCATTTGTTGTCCTGATTTGAGTTCAATTTGTGGTCCAATTATGTTTAAATTGTTATTGCAACATCATTTCAACCTTAAGGAGTCCCCCCATTTGGTCTTATTCCATTTTTAAACTTGAGTCCAGCTTGTTGGTTTTTACATTATGCTTCCCAAGCATGCATTAGTCTTAGTTGTGCGTGGTGAAGAGTTCTGACTTTATGGGGTGTTTTGGTTGTTCATATATCTATGTGTTTAACTTGTTGATGACTTTTATTATGATTTTGGTTCCACCTTGTTGGGTTATAGCTTTGACTTGTCTTTATCAATTATCCATGCTTTGTCTCCCACTAGATATGGGTTGGTTAACAGCCTTTGAGTCTCCTTGACTCTTTGCTTTTCTTATTCTTGATGTCTTTTGCGGACTCTATATATTGCTGGGTTGTTGGCTTTTGGGAATGCATTGGGTATTTTGAGGGCTATTTGGTTTCCTCTTTCAATGAGATTTAGTTTTTGCCAAATACCATTTTGTATGGGCTCATTCCTGTTCCCCATTTACCCTAGCTCTGCAGACTGCTAATGCTAATGGAAATTGTTGTGCCCATTTGGTTGGGTTGTCTGCAGAGAACTTGGATATCATCTCTACAAGTAATGCGTTCAACCGCTCCACCCTTTAATTTGCCTGAGGGTGATATGGTGTTGTTATGCTATGGTTGATTCTCTTTGCTCCTAGGTATACTTTTGTGTCTTGATTGGTAAGTTCCAATCCTCCATTGGTCATCAACAGTTTGGTGTTCCAGATTTTACTGATGATTTCTTTTCTGATAAATCTTTGGATGTTGTTGCCAGTATGTTGTGTCACCACTTAGGCTACAGGCCATCTGGTTGCGTAATTGATTGCAGTTATTATCAACCTTTAATCTTCCTTTGCTTTGGTTGGCATGGGGCCAACAATGTCTAGCGCCCATGTTTGGAAGGGCTCTGTATCTGTGATTGGGATCACTATTTATTATTAGATTCACTGTTTCTGAAAAAAATTATTTGCAGAGTTCACACTATTTTAGGACTTGCTCTATATCTTTGAGCATTCCCTTCCACCAAATCTACATTGTATGTACTCATAAAGGTTCTTTGCCTGGTGTGGCCCAGTTGTTTGTGCTACTTTATCAAAGTATTGGCCCTTTGATAAGTTAACACATATGGTACTGTGGTTTTATCCTCCAATATTTTATGTAGCATACCATATCTTTCAATGAAATAAATTACAGTGCTTTGCTACCATTTTGATAGTGAGTGGTGAAGTTCCCGCGGATATTTTTTGTTGAAGTTTTTCAATATCAACAAAGGCCAGTCAGTCCAGGTCCAGCCCTTCTTTGCCTGCCAGGTTGGTTTAGTATAGTCTCCATAATGCATTGGCCATTACCAGCTCCTTTCCTGGCTTGTAAACAATTTTAATGTTGTATTGTTTTTATATTTCTAACCATCCTGCCTGTCTTCTTGATAAGTTGGCTTGGGTTTTAAAGAATGTTAAGGATTTGTGATTGGTTAAGGTTTTGAATTCCATTGCCCCTTCCAGATAACATCTCCATTTCCTTAGGCAGTGAATCAACACCATAAATTCCTTATTGTAAATTGAATACCATTGTTCACTTTCTTTGAGCTATCTGGATTTGTAAGCAACTGGTAGGAACTCTCACCCAATCTTTTTGAACCTTATAACCCCACCAATGACA
>OX419207.1:0-15521 GCA_948465475.1 Thalpophila matura
ATTTAAATAGCTTATAAATAAGAGCATAATATTGAAGATATTAAGGAGATAGAAAGTATCTTTAAATATTTATAAAAAAAATATTTTATTTTTACAATGAAAATGTAAAGTTTTAAATTAAACTATATAAATAGAAATATTAATGGAATTTAACCACTAAAAATTAAGTTAGCAGCTTAATTTTATTCTTTATATTTCTAATTTAATTGGAAATAATATTCAATTTTATCATTAACAGTGATATACCTCTATTTTGGTTTCAATTAATTAAATAAGGAGTAATGAACTCTTTCTTTTAAGTCGAAATTAAATGCAAAATTGCTTCTTATTTAAGATAAATTATTTTATAAAATAATATTTTTTGAATGCAAATCAAATGTTTTAAATAAACTATAATCCTTTAAAAATTTTAATTTATTAATTTGTTCAATTTAATATATTTTGATTTCATTCATGATATAATCCAATTAATAAAATTAAAATAAAAAAAAATCTAATTTTTATTCAAAAAATAAAATTTACTAATTTAAATAATGGGATAATAGGAAAAATAAGGGCAATTTCTACATCAAAAATTAAAAAAATTACAGTAATTAAAAAAAAATGAAGTGAAAATGGAATTCGAGCTGATGATTTAGGATCAAATCCACATTCAAATGGAGAACATTTTTCTCGATCTGAATATGTTTTTTTTGATAAAATAATGGATAAGAATATTATAATATTTGAAATTAATATAATAATTAAAAAAATATTTGTTATTAAAATGATTATTTATATTAAAATTATTAAACTTTTTGATTGGAAATCAAATATACTAAATATATTATATAAATAATTAATTTCCTCATCAATAAATTGAAATATAAAGGAATAATCAGACTACATCTACAAAGTGTCAATATCAGGCTGCTGCTTCAAATCCAAAGTGATGATTTCTAGAAAAATGATTATTTAAATGTCGAATTAAACAAATTAATAAAAATAATGTTCCAATAATAACATGTAGTCCATGAAATCCAGTAGCTATAAAAAATGTTGATCCATATACTCTATCAGCAATAGTAAAAGGTGCTTCAAGGTATTCATATGCTTGAAGAATGGTAAAGTAAATTCCTAATATAATTGTAATAAAAAGACCTTGAGTTATTTGAGAATTATTATTTTCTATAATAGCATGATGAGCTCAAGTAACAGATACTCCAGATCTAATTAAAATAATTGTATTTAATAAAGGAATTTGGAATGGGTTGAAAGGTGTAATGCTGGTAGGGGGTCAAATAGCTCCAAGTTCAATATTGGGTGCAAGGCTTCTATGGAAAAAAGCTCAAAAAAAAGAAATAAAAAAGAAAATTTCAGAAACAATAAATAGGATTATTCCTCATCGAAGACCTTTAGTAACTAATATTGTATGTTTACCTTGTAATGTTCCTTCTCGACAAATATCTCGTCATCATTGATATATAGTTAAAATAATAATTAAATAACCTAAAATTAATAAATTTATATTAAAATTATGGAATCATTTTACTATTCCTGTTACTAAAACTATAACTCCGATAGCTCCTGTTAATGGTCATGGACTATAATCTACTAAGTGAAAGGGGTGGTTAAAATTTGTTTTCATTAATTTACTTCTCTAGAATATAATGTTCTTAAAATTGCAATTACATAAGATTGGATTACTGCAACTGCAGACTCTAAGATTAATAATAAAATTTGAATTATAATAAGAATTAAAATAAAATAATAATTTATTCTTGGTCCTGTTCCTCTTAATAAAGTTATTAATAAATGTCCAGCAATTATATTTGCTGTTAATCGAACTGCTAAAGTTCCGGGTCGAATAATATTTCTAATTGTTTCAATTAAAACTATAAAAGGTATTAAAATAGTTGGAGTTCCTTGAGGAATTATATGAATAAATATGTGTTGAGAGTTATTAATTCATCCATAAATTATAAATCTTAATCATAAAGGTAAAGAGATTGATAAAGATAATGTTAAATGACTAGTTCTTGTAAAAATATAGGGGAATAAACCTAAAAAATTATTAAATAAAATAAATGAAAATATAGAAATAAAGATAAAAGTAGATCCTTGAAAGTAGTTATTTTTTAATAAAGTTTTAAATTCATTATGAAGTTTTAATAAAATAAAATTTCAAAAGAAAAAATGTCGATTAGGAATTAATCAAAATGAATAAGGAATAAATATAATTCCTAAAATTGTACTAATTCAATTAAATGAAATATTAAATAAATTAGTAGAAGGATCAAAAATTGAAAATAAATTACTTATCATTTTCAATTGAAATTTTTAAATTTGATATTTAAATTATTATTTATATGTAATTTTTTTTTATTAAAAACATAGTAATTTATAATATTAAAAATTAAATAAATTAATAAAAAAAAAAAAAAAGAAATTAATCAATTAATTGGTATTATTTGAGGTATAAAAGAATATTACATTAAAATTGGTAATAATTTAAATTTGACATATTTATGTTATAATTTAACTAATTCTTTATTAGAGATCATTAGAAGTAATTGCTAATTTACTATTAAATGGTTTAAGAGACCATTACTTGCTTTCAGTCATCTAATGATGAATAATTATTAATTCAATTAATAAAGTTTTTAATTGAAATTCTTTCAATTACAATTGGTATAAATCTATGATTAGCTCCACAAATTTCTGAACATTGACCATAAAAAATACCAGGACGATTAATAAAAAAATTAGTTTGGTTAAGACGTCCTGGATTAGCATCTACTTTTACTCCTAATGAGGGAATAGTTCAAGAATGAATAACATCAGTAGCAGTAACTATAATTCGAATTTGATTATTTATAGGTAAAACAATTCGATTATCTACATCTAATAAACGAAAATTATTAGGGGATATTTCATTTGTTGGGATTATATAAGAATCAAATTCAATATTATGAAAATCAGAATATTCATATCTTCAATATCATTGATGTCCAATAGATTTTAAGGTAATTAAAGGATTATTTAATTCATCTAATAAATATAAAAGTCGTAGTGAGGGTAAAGCAATAAAAATTAAAGTAATTGTTGGTAAAATGGTTCAGATTAATTCAATTATTTGACCTTCTAATAAAAATCGATTAATATATTTATTAAATAAAAGACTTGTTATTAAATATCCCACTAAAATTGTAATTATAATAAGAATAATTAAAGTATGATCATGAAAAAAAATAATTTGTTCTATTAAAGGAGATGCTCCATTTTGTAAGTTAAGATTAGATCATGTTGCCATTTCTAAAAAAAGGATAATCCTTTATAAATGGGGTTTAAATCCATCACATATAATCTGCCATATTAGAAGTTACTTAAAATAGGAAGTTCATTATATGAATGTTCAGCGGGAGGTAAATTTTGATATCATTCAATTGAGGAAGATAAATTTAAAGTAAATAAGGCAATTCGTTGATTAATTAAAGATTCTCAAATAATAATTAATATGAATACAATAGCTACTAAAGAAATATAAGATCCTAAAGATGAAATAATATTTCAAGAAATATAAGAATCAGGATAATCAGAATATCGTCGAGGTATTCCAGCTAATCCTAAGAAATGTTGGGGGAAAAATGTTAAATTTACTCCAATAAATATAATAAAAAATTGAATTTTTAATAAATATGGGTTTAAAGATAATCCTGTGAATAAAGGGTATCAATGAACAAATCCCCCTAAAATAGCAAATACTGCCCCTATTGATAAAACATAATGAAAATGAGCTACTACATAATAAGTATCATGAAGGGTAATATCAATTGATGAGTTTGATAAAATTACTCCTGTTAATCCTCCTACTGTAAATAAAAAAACAAATCCTAATCTTCATAAAATTGAAGGAGAATAATTAATTTGAGTTCCATGGAAAGTTGCTAATCATCTAAAAATTTTAATACCTGTTGGTACTGCAATAATTATTGTAGCTGACGTAAAATAAGCTCGAGTATCAATGTCTATTCCTACTGTAAATATATGATGAGCTCATACAATAAATCCTAACAATCCAATTGCTAATATTGCATAAATTATACCTAAACAACCAAATGTTTCTTTTTTTCCGCTTTCTTGAGAAATAATATGTGAAATTATTCCAAATCCTGGTAAAATTAAAATATAAACTTCTGGGTGACCAAAAAATCAAAATAAGTGTTGATATAAAATTGGATCTCCTCCACCTGCCGGATCAAAAAATGATGTATTTAAATTTCGATCTGTTAAAAGTATAGTAATAGCACCTGCTAAAACAGGTAAAGATAATAATAATAAAAATGCAGTAATTCCTACAGCTCATACAAATAAAGGTATTTGATCGAAAGATAAATTATTTAATCGTATATTAATAATTGTTGTAATAAAATTAATGGCACCTAAAATTGAAGAAATTCCTGCTAAATGTAAGGAAAAAATAGCTAGATCTACAGAACTTCCTCCATGAGCAATATTAGATGAAAGTGGGGGATAAACTGTTCATCCTGTTCCTGCTCCATTTTCTACAATTCTTCTTGAAATTAATAAAGTTAAAGAGGGGGGAAGAAGTCAAAAACTTATATTATTTATTCGAGGAAATGCTATATCAGGAGCTCCTAATATTAGAGGAATTAGTCAATTACCAAATCCTCCAATTATAATAGGTATAACTATAAAAAAAATTATAATAAAAGCATGAGCTGTTACAATAGTATTATAAATTTGATCATCTCCAATTAAAGATCCTGGATTTCCTAATTCAGCTCGAATTAGTAATCTTAATGAAGTTCCTACTATTCTTGCTCAAATACCAAAAATAAAATATAATGTTCCAATATCTTTATGATTTGTTGAATAAAGTCATTTTCGCTAATAAAATGGCTGAGTTAAAAGCGATAAATTGTAAATTTATTAACGAGAAAATTCTCTTTTATTATTTAGCTTTATATTCAAAAATGATTTAAAATTGCAAATTTTAAGGAATAGAAAATTTCTATTAAGGCTTAAAGAGCAATTTCTTTATAAATAATTTTGAAGATTATTAGTTTAATTTAACTTAAAACCTTAATAAAAAAAAAAAGTTCTAAAAATTATACCTGTTAAAGAAATAAAAGAAAAAAAATTAATTATTAAAAAATAATTATTTTTAATATAAATTTTAAATCATTTTATTTTTAAATAATTAAATATAAATGCAGAATAACTAATTCGAATATAAAAAAATAATATGATTAATCTTATTATAATAAAAATAAAAGTTAATATGTATCTATTATTATAAATTAAAAAATTAATAATTATTCATTTAGGGAAAAATCCAATAAAAGGAGGTAATCCTCCTAAAGAAAGAAAATTAATTAATAAATTAATTTTAATAAAGAAATTTATATTGTTAATAAATAATTGATTAATATAATATATATTTAAAATATAAAATAAAAAACATATAATTCTAATTATAAAGGTATACATGAAAAGATAAAAAGTTCATAATATTTCTCTAATTATAATAGAAGAAAGTATTCAACCTAAATTATTAATGGATGAAAAAGCTATTAATTTACGTAAAGAAGTTTGATTAAGTCCTCCAATAGCTCCAATGATAATATTAAAAATAATAATAATAATAATAAAATTTTTATTTAAATAATAAGATAATAAAATTATAGGGGAAATTTTTTGTCAAGATATTAAAATAAAACTATTAAATCAGGATAGTCCTTCAATAATACTAGGGAATCAAAAGTGGAAGGGGGTTCTTCCTATTTTTATTAATATTGAGGAGTTTATTATAATAGAAATAAAGTTATTTATTTCAAATCTTTTTATTAAAGTTAATTTAATTAAAATAGTAAATAAAAAATTAATAGATGCAATAGATTGAGTAAGAAAATATTTTAATGAGGCTTCTGTTGCTAATAAATTTTTAGAATTAGAAATTAGGGGGATAAATCTAAGTAAATTAATTTCTAATCCAATTCAACATCCAAATCATGAATTAGATGAAATGGAAATTAATGTACTAAAAAATAAAATAAATAAAAAAAATATTTTATTAGAATTAAGTAAAAAAAAAATTTAAAATAAGAAATTTATTATTTCTTTTAAGAATTTAAAGTTCAATTCAATTTATATTTTAGTGTAAGATGCACGATAGTTTTTGATACTATTAGGTATAGTTTAATTCTATAAAATATAATAAAGGTAAAATATTTACTTAATTTATCCTATCAGAATAATCCTTTAATCAGGCACTTTATTTTTAAAAAAAAGGGATTTCCTTTATAGTTGGGGTATGAACCCAAAAGCTTAAATTTAGCTTATTTTTAATTTTATTTTATTTATTTATATGTAATTTTATTAAAAATGGTTTATATACTTGAATAAGTATATATTTATATATAAATCTATTATATATATATATTAAATATTTAATTTATTAATATATATATATATATAATAAATTATTGAAAAAATTAATATTAAACATATTAATATATTTTAATCTAAATGAATATTAATTGTTTAATTTCCAATTTTATATTTAATATTAATATTATGAAGAAAAAAAAAGAGAAATTATTAAAAATTTAATAATTTATATTAAATATTTTAATATAAAAAAAAAAAAAAAAAATTCTATTTAAAAAAAATTACATATAAATAAATTTTTTATGGTTTTAAGAATTTATTATAAGTTTATTTTACATATAAATTTTAGTGTTAAATATAAATTATTTAAAAAATAATTTATATTTTAAGTAGTAATTAATATTAAATTATTTAAGTAATTAAGATTTAGTAATATTTAAATTAATAACAAATTTTGTGCCAGCAGTTGCGGTTATACAAAAGTTAAATTAAATTTTATTAGTAATTAATTAATAATATTTATAATATAAAATAAATTTTAAATTATTAGGTGAAATTTTAATTTAATTAAATTTTATTTAATTTTTATGATTTAATAAATTTTATAAAAAACTAGGATTAGATACCCTATTATTAAAATTTAAAATTATAATACTAAAATAGTAGATAATTATTTATTGAAACTTAAATAATTTGGCGGTATTTTAGTTCATTTAGAGGAATCTGTTTAATAATTGATAATCCACGAATAAATTTACTTAGTTTATTATTTTGTATATCGTTGTTAAAAAAATATTTTTTAATAAAATTAATATTTAAAAATTATAATATAAATTTAAATCAGATCAAGATGCAGATTATAATTAAGAATATAATGGATTACAATAAATTTATTTAAATGAATATTAATTTGTAATAATTAATTGAAGGTGGATTTAAATGTAATTTTATTTAATTTAGTAAAATGATTATAAATTGAAATATGTACATATTGCCCGTCGCTTTCATATATTAATAAATTGAAATAAGTCGTAACAAAGTAGAGGTACTGGAAAGTGTTTCTAGAAAGAACAAATTAGAGCTTGAGATTAAAAGTATTTCATTTACATTGAAAAGATATTAAAAATTAATTAATTTGAGGGGGAAAAATTAATAAATTATATATAATAAAAGAATTTTTAAATTGGAATATTTTATGGGGGTTAAAGTATTTTTAATGAAAAAATTAAATAATTTATAGTGAATTAGTATTGTGAAAGAATTTTGAAATAATTGAAATAATAATTTATTTATAAGTAATTTTAATTTAATGTATCTTGTGTATCAGAGTTTATTAAAAAAGATTTTTAAATAAAGAGTTCTCGAATTTAAAAGAGATAATTAATTAATAAAGTTATTGTGGCAAAAATATTTTAAATAATTAATTGGAAATGAAATGTTAATCGTTTTTAAATATATCTAGTTTTTTTAGAAAAAAATTTAATTTTATGTTTTTCCTTAAAAAAATTAATTAATTAATTTTTTTAAGGAAAAATATTATATTTTAAGGGATAAGCTTTAAATTTAATTTATATAAATTAAATTAAATTTAATTTGAAAATTATATAATTTATATTGTTAAAAAATTTTAATTTATTATAAATAATTTCATTTAAAATAAAATTTAATATAAATTTTATATTTTTATAAAAAAAAAATTTAAAATAAAGTTAAATTTAATATAATGATAAAATTAGTATATAAAATTATAATTTTAATATTATTATTTTTAATAAAATTAATTAAAAGGAATTCGGCAAAAATTTATATTCACTTGTTTATCAAAAACATGTCTTTTTGAAAATAATATAAAGTCTAATCTGCCCACTGATATAATTATTAAAGGGCTGCAGTATTTTGACTGTACAAAGGTAGCATAATCATTAGTCATTTAATTGATGACTTGTATGAAAGATTGAATGAAATATAAGCTGTCTCTTAATTAAACATAGAATTTAATTTTTTAATTAAAAAGTTAAAATAAATTAAAAAGACGAGAAGACCCTATAGAGTTTTATAAATAAATTTATTAAGGTTATTTATAAATTTAAAAATTAAAATAATTTTATTTATTTTGTTGGGGTGATAAAAAAATATAAAAAACTTTTTTTATTTTTAACATATATAAGTGATTATTTGATCCAATATTATTGATTATAAGAAAAAATTACCTTAGGGATAACAGCGTAATTTTTTTTTTTAGTTCAAATAAGAAAAAGAGTTTGCGACCTCGATGTTGGATTAAGATAAAATTTAAATGCAGAAGTTTAAAATTTTTGATCTGTTCGATCATTAAAATCTTACATGATCTGAGTTCAAACCGGTGTAAGCCAGGTTGGTTTCTATCTTTTAATAATTAAAATATTTTAGTACGAAAGGATTAAATATTTAAATTAAATTTATATTAATGAATTTTATTAAATAAATTTATAAAATTTTTATTTAAAATGATAATTGTATATATATATATATATATAATATGTATTAAATAAAATTGTAATACATTTGAAACTATTTTGGCAGAAAAATGTAATGATTTTAGAATTCATTAATATATAATTTAATTATATAGATAGTAAATGTTTATATTTGATATTTATATAATTTTAATTGGATTAATTATTTTAATTATTGGAGTTTTAATTGGAGTTGCATATTTAACTTTATTAGAGCGAAAAGTGTTAGGTTATATTCAAATTCGAAAAGGTCCTAATAAAGTAGGATTTATGGGAATTTTACAACCGTTTTCAGATGCTATTAAGTTATTTACTAAAGAACAAACTTATCCTAATTTTTCTAATTATATAAGTTATTATTTTTCTCCTGTAGTTAGATTTATTTTATCTTTAATAATTTGATTATTAATTCCTTATTATTTTAATTTAATTAGTTTTAATTTGGGAGTTTTATTTTTTTTATGTTGTACTAGATTAGGTGTTTATACAGTTATAATTGCAGGTTGATCATCAAATTCTAATTATGCTTTATTAGGAGGATTACGTGCTGTAGCTCAAACTATTTCTTATGAAGTTAGATTATCTTTGATTTTAATATCTAGAATTATTATAATTATAGATTTTAATTTATTAAGGTTTTTTATTTATCAAAATTTTATTTGATTTATTTTATTAATATTTCCTTTAAGTTTATGTTGAATAAGATCAAGATTAGCTGAAACTAATCGAACTCCTTTTGATTTTGCAGAAGGTGAGAGAGAATTAGTTTCAGGGTTTAATATTGAATATAGAAGTGGGGGATTTGCTTTAATTTTTTTAGCTGAATATTCTAGAATTTTATTTATAAGTTTATTATTTGTTTTATTATATTTAGGGGGATTTAATTTGAGAATTATATTTTATTTAAAGTTAAGATTTATTTCTTTTTTATTTATTTGAGTTCGGGGGACATTACCTCGGTATCGTTATGATAAATTAATATATTTAGCTTGAAAGAGATATTTACCTGTTTCTTTAAATTTTTTATTATTTTTTTTAGGGTTTAAAATTTTTTTATTATAATTAATTTTTTTTAGTATAAATTAATAGAATATAATTCTTTCTTAAGTTTTCAAAACAAATGCTTTAATACAAGCTCATTAATTTAATTTAAATTTATTAATTAAATAGTAATTTATCTCAATATTTATTAATAAATGGGTTAATAATAAAATAAGAAAAATAAAATACGGTTAATAATTGTCCTGTAATAATATAAGGATCTTCAACTGGTCGAGCTCCAATTCAAGTTAATAAGATAACAATTGTAACTATTGATCAAAATAAAATTTGATTAATAGGATAAAATTGAATTCCTTGAATTTTTTTATTAAAAGTAAAAGGAAGAATAATTAAAATTAAAATTGATATAACTAAAGCAATTACTCCCCCGAGCTTATTTGGAATTGATCGTAAAATTGCATAAGCAAATAGAAAATATCATTCAGGTTGAATATGTACTGGGGTTACTAAAGGATTGGCTGGGATAAAATTATCAGGATCTCCTAGTAAGTAAGGATTAGTTAAAGTTAAAATGGTTAATAAAAATATTAAAATAATAAATCCAATTAGATCTTTAAATGTAAAAAAGGGATGGAAAGGAATTTTATCTAAATTACTATTTAATCCAAGAGGGTTATTAGATCCTGTTTGATGTAAAAATAATAAATGAATTATAGTTATTATTAATAAAATAAAAGGTAAAAGAAAATGAAAAGTATAAAATCGAGTTAAAGTAGCATTATCTACTGCAAATCCCCCTCAAATTCAATTTACTAGTATTACTCCTAATGAGGGAATAGCTGATAATAAATTAGTAATAACAGTTGCCCCTCAAAATGATATTTGTCCTCAAGGTAATACATATCCTATAAATGCTGTAGCTATTAATAAAAATAAAATAATTACTCCTACTATTCATGTATATTTTAAATTAAATGATTCATAATAAATTCCTCGTCCAATATGTAAGTAAATACAAATAAAAAAGAATGAAGCTCCATTTGCATGAAGTGTACGAATTAATCAGCCATAATTTACATTTCGGCAAATATAATTAACACTATAAAATGCTATTTCAATATTAGCAGTATAATATATAGTTAAAAATAAGCCAGTTAAGATTTGAATAATTAAACATAATGATAGTAAAGATCCAAAATTTCATCAAGCTGAGATGTTTGATGGAGATGGTAGATCAATTAATGATTCATTAATAATTTTTAAAATGGGGTGAGTTTTTCGAATAGTTAAAAAATTTATCATTTATCATTTATCATTTATCATTTATCATTTATCATTTATCATTATATATATATATATATATATATATATATTAAATTAATTTATTTATAATAATTATTTTATTTATTTAATTTAAAGATGATCGAAGAGGCCCATAAAAAATATTAGTAATTTTTACTACTGCAATTAGTGTAATAAATAAATAAATTACTAATATTATTATAATTAAAAATGTTTGATTATTATATAATTTTCTTAAATTAATTTTATTTTCATTATTGAAAAATAATATTAAATTTGAAAAATTATTTATATCTGAGTTTATGGAAAGATTTATTCAAGAGATATTATTTATATAAATAAATTGAGCTATAAATAAAATAAATATTAAAAAAAATATAATTTTTTTAAGGTTAAATATTGATTTAAATATTTCATTAGAGGCAATTCTAGATACATAAATAAATAAGACTAATAATCCTCCTAAAAAAGTAAGAAATAAAATATAAGAAAATCAATATGTTTTAATTAATATTCCTGATAATAAACAAGTTAATAAAGTTTGAATTAAAATTATTAATCCTATAGAAAGAGGATTATTTAAAAATAATATAAAAAATGAAATTATTATTAATAATAATGAAAAAATTAATTTTATAATTTCAAATCAAAGAATAGTTTAAGTAAAATAATAATTTTGGAGATTATTGATAAAGAATTTCTTTTTCTTTGAAGTTTTTAAAGTAAATAACTTAACTTTGATTTACAAGACCAATATTTTTATTAAACTATAAAAACAAATGATAATTTTAAATATGTGAATTATTTTTATTTTAATGTTTGTTATAGGTAATTTAATTTTTGTTTCTAAACATAAACATTTATTGATTGTTTTATTAAGATTAGAGTTTATTGTTTTAAGAATTTTTTTTTTTATATTAATTTATTTAAGATATATTGATTTTGATATATATATGTTAATAGTATTTTTGGTTTTTTCAGTTTGTGAGGGAGCTTTAGGTTTATCTATTTTAGTTTCTATAATTCGAACTCATGGTAATGATTATTTTCAAAGATTTAATTTATTATAATTTATTAAAAATGTATTTATAAGAATTTATATATATATAATATATATATATATATATATATATATATTAATTAATTAATTAATGAATTTAATTTAATAATAAAATGATAAAATTTTTATTTATAATAATTTTTATAATTCCTTTTTGTTTTATAAAAAATATATTTTGAATGGTTCAAATAATATTATTTTTAATAATATTTTTATTTATAAATTTAAGAATAAGATTAAATTTATTTTGTAATTTAAGATATATAATATCTTGTGATATTATATCTTATGGATTAATTTTATTAAGAATTTGAATTTCTATTTTAATAATTATAGCTAGAGAAAATTTATATAAAATAAATTTTTATATTAATTTTTTTTTATTTAATATTATTTTTTTATTAATTATATTATATTTAACTTTTTCTATGTTAAATATATTTATATTTTATTTATTTTTTGAAGGTAGATTAATTCCTACATTATTGTTAATTATTGGATGAGGGTATCAACCTGAACGTATTCAAGCTGGGATATATTTATTATTTTATACTTTATTTGTTTCTTTACCATTATTAATAGGAATTTTTTATATTTTTACTGAGATATATAGAATAATAATTTATTTTTTAAAATTTATAAATTTAAATATATATATATTATATTTTTCTATGATTTTAGCTTTTTTAGTAAAAATGCCTATATATTTTGTTCATTTATGATTGCCTAAAGCTCATGTAGAAGCTCCTGTTTCAGGGTCTATAATTTTAGCTGCTATTATATTAAAGTTGGGAGGGTATGGATTATTACGTTTAATAATTTTTTTACAAGAAATTAATTTGAAGTTAAATTATATTTGAATTGTTATTAGATTAATTGGTGGATTTTATATTAGATTAAAATGTTTTTGTCAAGTAGATATTAAATCATTAATTGCTTATTCTTCAGTAGCTCATATAAGTATAGTTATTAGAGGAATTATAGTAATAAATTATTGAGGGTTTATTGGATCTTATGTCTTAATAATTGGTCATGGGCTATGTTCATCTGGGATATTTTGTTTAGCTAATATTAGATATGAACGTTTACATAGACGAAGATTATATATTAATAAAGGAATAATAAATTTTATACCTTCTATAAGATTATGATGATTTTTATTAATATCTTCTAACATGGCAGCTCCTCCAAGATTAAATTTAGTTGGTGAAATTAGATTAATTAATAGATTAATAAGATGATCTTGAATTTCAATAATAATGTTAATATTAATTGGGTTTTTTAGAGCTGGTTATAGTTTATATTTATATTCTTTTGTTCAACATGGGGAATATTATTCTGGGATTTATAGATATTATACAGGAGTATCTCGAGAATATTTAATATTAATATTACATTGATTACCTTTAAATATTATAATTATAAAAATTGATTATAGTATAATTTGATTTTATTTAAATAATTTAATAAAAAATATTGATTTGTGGTATCAAAAATATGAAATAATTCATTTTAAATTATTAATAATGTAAAATATTCAATTTGTTTTATTTCTTTTATTTTTTTATTTATAATAAGAATAGTTAATTTTTTTTTTATGATTTATTTTATTATAAATAATTTAACTATTTTTTTAGAGTGAGAAATTATTTCTTTTAATTCAGTTAGAATTATTATATCTATTTTATTAGATTGAATATCTTTATTATTTATAATATTTGTTTTTTTAATTTCTTCAGTTGTTATTTATTATAGAAAAAGATATATAAGATCTGAATTAAATTTAATACGATTTATTATTTTAGTTTTATTATTTGTTTTTTCAATAATATTATTAATTATTAGCCCTAATATTATTAGAATTTTATTAGGATGGGATGGATTAGGGTTAGTTTCTTATTGTTTAGTTATTTATTATCAAAATTTAAAATCTTATAATGCAAGAATATTAACAGCTTTATCTAATCGAATTGGAGATGTTTTTATTTTAATAGTAATTTCTTGAATATTAAATTATGGGAGCTGAAATTATATTTTTTATTTGGAATTAATAAATAATGATTTGGAAATAATAATAATTAGAAGAATAATTATTTTAGCTGCTATAACAAAAAGTGCTCAAATTCCATTTAGATCTTGATTACCTGCTGCTATAGCAGCTCCTACTCCTGTTTCAGCTTTAGTTCATTCTTCTACATTAGTAACAGCTGGAGTATATTTATTAATTCGATTTAATATATTATTATTAGATACTTTTTTTTTAAAATTATTATTATTATTATCAGGATTAACTATATTCATAGCAGGAATTTCAGCTAATTATGAATTTGATTTAAAAAAAATTATTGCTTTATCTACTTTAAGACAATTAGGTTTAATAATAAGAATTTTAAGAATAGGTTTACCTGATTTGGCTTTTTTTCATTTATTAACTCATGCTATGTTTAAAGCTTTATTATTTATGTGTGCTGGAGTTATTATTCATATAATAAATGATACACAAGATATTCGTTTTATAGGAGGAATTAGATTTTACATTCCTTTAACTTCTTTATGTATAAATATTTCTAATATGGCCTTATGTGGAATTCCTTTTTTAGCAGGTTTTTATTCTAAGGATTTAATTTTAGAAATAGTTAGATTTAGAAATTTAAATTTAATAATTTTTTTTCTTTATTATATTTCTACAGGTTTAACTATATTTTATACTTTTCGTTTAATAATATATTTAATAGTAGGTGATTATAATTTAATAAGAATTTATAATTTATATGATGAAGATTTTATTATATTAAAAAGAATATTTGTATTATTATTTATAAGAGTAATTAGAGGAAGATTTTTAAGTTGAATAATTTTTTCTTACCCTTATATGATTTATTTACCTTTTAATTTAAAAATAATAGTTATTTATGTTAGAATTATTGGTGGATTTATAGGATATTTTATTAGAAAAATAAAAATTTATTCTGTAAATAAGTTTATTATAACATATAATTTGAGAAATTTTTTAAGTATAATATGATTTATACCAAATTTATCAACTTACGGATTAAGATATTATTTTCTTAATTTTGGTCAAAATTTATTAAAAAATATTGATTTAGGGTGAAGAGAAGTTTATAGAGGATTTGGTATAATAGAAATTATAAAAAAATATTCTATAATATATAATATCTATCAAATAAATAATTTTAAAATTTATTTATTTAGATTTATTATATGAATAATAATTATTTTATTTATATTATTATTAAATAATTAATTAA